>JANHZU010106970.1:0-10033 GCA_032468055.1 Acrochordus granulatus
GTTATTCTCGACTCCAAGCAGAAACTCTCTAGCTGGGTTCACACAGCACACTGTGCTCTAAACTAGTAAGTCATGTTTTGGCCCAGGATGCTGTGAAAATCCTTGTAATTCCTTCTCTTCTGGTTCAGCAGGTTGTGCAAGCTCAGAAAAGCAGCTTGTGCGAGGAAAGCACATTTCTTCATGCACAAAACTCTCTCTTGGCAGGGGCATCCTCTGTGGGGAGCGTGTGTGTGTTTGTGTGTGTTTCAAATTGGAGAGTGGGCACAGCTACGCTATCAAAGCCTCCCCCATTTTTGTGTGTGTTGTAGGTCTTCAATCACACATTCGCAGCCACTACCTTGACTTTTTTGACCCTCACCTCCGCCCACTGAGGGATCTTATTTTGATGTAGAAAATACAGGTAGTCCTTGTTTAGCAACCGCCCCATTTACGACCATTCGTAGTCATGGTGGTAATGGAAAAGTCATTTTGCAAACCATCCTCGTCTTGACGACCTTTGCAGGTCTGTAAAGCAGAGAAAAGCTGATCTCGGATCATAAGCAGCACTGTGGGTTCACTTACTGACTGCTTTGCTTAATGACCAGGTTGCCAATCCACTTGTGGTCGCTAAATGAGAGTGTCTTTGGATTTTGGCGGCATATAAATTTCATAAATAAAATAACAAAATAGCCTAACATAAATGGGGACGACCAGTATTCTCGTTCAGTCAGTAACTCACTGCAGTGGAGGGCCGAGCCCCTCGCCTTCCCACCTGGGTCGTTTGCCGCAGTCGTTCCAAATTCAAGATTCCAGCCCTCCGTGCAGCGGTCCGCGGCTTCCCCACCTTCACCCTCCCCTCTTTGCTCCGTGAGGTCATCTAGGCGGGTGTCACTCATGCGTCCAGCCTGGTGCACGAAGCTGGGGAACGCCTCGGAGCCCCAAAGGACTGTTTCCCAAAAGTCAGGAAATGAACGGAAAGAACTGAAAAATAAAAATAACCCTTCGGGTGAATTTTTGCACATTTCTGGCGATTGGCCTCAGCAGGGTACTGCAGCTGAGCTCGGCCCAGCCTGGCCTCAGCCAAGCGAAACGTCTGGTCTGATTTCCCCGCAGAGAAGCATCTCACGGCGGCGTGCCCAGGTGCGCATTCCTGCAGGCGCCTGCGATATCTAGCGAGGGGAGGGCAGACACGCATGCTGCACGCAGTCGCGCATCCCCATGAAGCTCTCAGGCCGGAAGCAAAGGCAAAGAACCCGCCTGCGCCCTTCTCTCCTCCCTGCTTTTCAAAATCCAGCAGGTTGCTTTTGGAGCCCCGGTTCCGAATTCAGGCATTTGAGGCGCCCCTTTTCCGAAGGGCAAACAGCACCCCGGTTTATTCCAGCCGGCCCTGACTTAACGGTTTCCGCTGCGGAGGGCTTGTCCGAACGGCTGAAGACGGACCGTTCCGGGCCGAGGCCCTCGCAGAACCCCAACGATGATTGCGCATCGGATGCTTCTGGGCGATATTCTTTTGGGTTCGACAAGCTTAACATCTGGGCTTCCTTCCACATTCATGTTCTATTTCACGCTTACCTTCTGTGTCAAAGTGGCGTTCTGTGTTTTGTTTGGTTTTCAATTTGCTGCGAGAAAAAATGGCTTCTGCCCTCAGAGGCAACCTGGTTCCTTTGGGTATTAGGAATGTAGCCACTTTTATGATCCTGGGTGGGGGATTTAGCCTGCGACGGGAAGCCCACCGCTGTATGCTCAGGAAACAGAATCACAATGCACTAATTAAATGTATATGTCAGCTCAGGAAGAGCATCACTCCTTATTTGTTTGTGAAATGCAAGCGCCAGCCATCCCACTCGGAGAAGCAGCTCTGTTGTGTCGACAGCACCACAGTCCAAAGACGGGGAGGAAAAAACCTGGAGCTCGTAAGCGTTGGGTACATTTGGAGCATTTCCTTCCATGTGGCTGACTCCACAGGGCCGCGGTGAGTGGAGAGCGGAAAAAGGGAGCATGCTGGGTGCCGCCTTGAAATAGCGATCATCGCTGCCCTGCCCGCTGCAGTGGACTCGGGCAGCTTGCAAAGTACGACACGGGATTAAGATGATTTATCCGGTGAGGATGAGAACAAGCATTATGATGTCCTTGGGTGGGAGGCCACAAGGAAATCCCGGGCTGTAGGCTCGCCTGGGGAGCCTCAGCAGCAGAAGAGAAGACCGCGTTATCATGGTTGCGAAGATATGCCCTGTCACAAGGAGCTGACTGGCCTTGCCTGATGTTGCCTCAGCCAAGGAAGGTCGATCCCAGTTAATCCTTGGACGGGAGACCAAAAGGTGATGAGCCAGACCAGAAAGTGGCAAATGGCAGGCCGAAAACGGCAGGGAGGAGTCCCTGGCGTCATCCAGGCAAAACTTTGCAGCAAATGAAGACTGAGTCTTTGGCCAAAGCAGACCGAGGAGGAAAGAGGCCAGGGGAATTCCAGGCCACGCCGGACCCCAGGAACATTCTTCACCCTTTTGCAGCTGCGGATTTCGTTCCTCGCCGGGCCAACAACTCTCCGCCGTGCAAAGCGGCAGCAGCAAGGGGGAATTCCAGCTCTGGGCCCTGCCAAGCGCCTGAAGCTGTGAGCAAGAGGTGGCGGGACCCCCCCTTTTCCCTAAGAGGAAGGGCTAAAATTGTGCAGGCATAGGGTTTAGTGGCAAACACGGGCTAAAGGAAGACCCTCTTCCACGGCCCTGCCACACCCGGAGCATTGATGGGGCAAGGAAGTGGTTGGACCCAGGAGGGTGCCACAGATGAAAGTCCAGCAACTGGAAGGGTGGGAACTTCACCTGGTGGGATTCTGCCTGCTGCAAAGCCTTGGACAGGGGAAAAGGGGGGACCCTCAGCTGGTCCTCACAGAGATCAGGGGGCCTGCTGGCGGGGCATTTTCTGGGGAATTAAAGGACTTGCATCCCCAGAATAAAATGGCCCCAATTCTTGCTGAGGTCCCCAATTTGCTGTTGGTGAAAGAGGAGACCCCAGAGGCACCCATTTTGCTCCTAAGTGTCTCCCTTTGGCAATTTCTGGCTTAGGCTGGGGCAAAAGAGAAGGAGCAGATAGTTAAAGAGGAGGCGTTTCCCTCCGCAACTCCATGGCTGCGTTCACACAACATGCTGACCTTGGTTAGATTGGTCAGTCTGTTTTCAAGGCTCAGGCTTGTGGTTGTTAAGTAACCAGGATTAAACCGAAGTCATTAGGTCTTTCAATGAGCAGGTGAAGTGCGTTGTGTGAATGCACCGTTTACCCCCCAAAAACTTTGGTTTTCCACTGGCTAAACCCCCCCAGCTCTGCGTTTGAAATAGATCGTTCTCCCCTTTTCCTTCAGGAACTGTGGGTGCCCGGCTGGGGGAGGAAGAGATGTTCCCTGCCCTATGGGGGACCCCTTACCCGGTTAATCTCCGCACAAGCGTGGGAGGGCGCCAGACTGGGGAAAGCCACCCCTTCTCCCGGCTGCACAAGAGGGACGAAGCGCTTCGCAGTCTGGACGGAGGCAAGTCCGGGCTTGCAAGGTCGACGACGTCACGGGCTGCGAAGACGCCGGTGCCCAAAAGGGGGCAGCAAAGAGACGCCGAAAACTCCCTCCCGGCGGCCCTCTAGGGTCGCTCTGCAAAACGTCCCGATTCTTTCCTTTTGCACCAAAGGATGCAAAGTTGCAACACTTTAAACCAGTTTTCTTCAACCTGGTGGCCCACAGCTGTGTTGGGACTGCGTCTCCCAGAATCCCGAGCAGGGCCGGTTGAGAGTGCTGGGAGTTCCCACGCAGAGCTCGGAGAAAGCAGCTGGGATTACGGTCTCTTTACTTTCGCAGGCAAGGGGTAGCGGGTGGGAGGCTCTTCACGTGCAAGTATTTAACCCGATTAGCATGTGCAAATAAGTTTGGGGGGAAGTCGGAGCGTACAAAGCGAGCTGGGTAGGTTGATTTCCATTATGCGCCCCCAAAACTCGGAACTGTAGCGTGCTTTCCTCTTTGACCCCAAAGTTGCATTAGAAATTACCCATTTCTCTGCTTTTCTTCGGGGTAGAGTTCGTGGGCACGGGCAGACCTTTCACATTCGGAGCAAACGGCTGTTTCCTCTGCCCCCTCCGCCCAGCTCCTTATCGATTGGAAATGCGGGAAGGGGCTGGAAGAACGAATGGATGCAAAGTTGGATCTCGAAGGGGGGGAATTTCTGCCCCCCTCTTTTTTCCAGGGGCTTTTGCGCGAAGCCACGCGCTTAGGGAATTAACCTGGTTTGTTCAAGGTCGAGGTTCTTGCACTTGCAAAGCAGCAGGTCCCAGTGGATTGTGCAAACCCCAAATGTTGGGTCACTTTACGGTGCCGGGGCTTGTGAGCACCCAGAAAATAGGTGAGTTCAGTAACCAGGCTTGTACCTGGCGTGAACACAGGCAACGCCGGAAGGAAAAGCTCATTGCCAGAATCCGCAATAGGTGAATCTCGGCGCGGGTCTTCTGATGTAGGGCCACGGCGGGGGTGGAGGGGGGGTTGCAAACCTTAAAAACAGATCAGCATTTCAAAAGCCCTTTGATTGCAACCTCACACGGGAATAAACACCGGTTGCCTTTTCGTTGAGTTCGGCTTCGTTGATTTACAATCACTCAGAGCCCATAAATTACGTTGCGTCGCGTTCCCACGGCAGCCATCACCGCCAGATGGGGTCGAAAACAATCAAACGCCTGCGGAGCTTGGGATTGTCCTTTCCTACCTTAAAGGAGAACCTGGTTAGTTTCTGGCGAGTTCAGTGGGTGACTCCAGAAAATAGGTGATTCTTGTTATGCTGCCCAGAGCTGCCTTTTGTAAGCTGGGTGGCCGTGCAAATGTGGTAAGTGGACTGGGTTGTTTATAAAAGGCGGATGCAAGTAAATAGGTAAATAAATAAAATAAATTCAGACACTGGAGTTCCGTGTTGTGTGAATGAAGCCTGTAAGGTGGGATATAAGAGAGCGTGGGGTTCATGAAGCCTACCGTTGGAAAGGGACCCTCACGGTCCTGCAGTCCACCCCTCTGGTCAGGGCAAGAGCTCAAATGCAGCATCTCCAGCCGGTGGCTGTCCAACCTAGGAAATAATAGCCCACTACAGGTAGTCCTCGACTTACAACCATTCATTGAGCAACCTTTTGCAGTTACAGTGGCACTGAATAAAGTAACTTACAACCGGTCCTTGCACTTCACAACCATCACAGCATCCTCATGGTCACGTGGTCAAAATTTGCCGATTCTGCAACCAGCATGTGTTTACGATGGCTGCAGTGTCCCAGGTTCACGGGATCGCCATTTGCAGTCTTCCCAGCTGGCTTTCCACAAAGTCAGTGAATTCGGTTAACGACCACGTGATTCGCTTAACAACTGCAGTGATTTGCTTAACCACTGTGGCAAAAATATTGTATAATTGGGCGCAACTCACTTAGCAACCGCCTTGCTTAGCAATGGAATTCAGGTCCCGGTTGCGGCTGTAAGTCGAGGGCAATCTGTAGCTCCTGGGGAAATGGTTAGGGGTCTCAAATGTTGAAAATTCGAGTAAGGTTTTGACCATGATTCTTCATATTTTTTTCGCAGAGTTTAGTCCTGATTTTTATCCTCTTAACGTGACAGAATATATCAAGTTCTTTGCGGCTCACAGCTATGCTGGGAAACGGTATCTCCGACATTGCTAAATCCCTTGTTCCTCTATATTTTACTTTTAATTTCCTTTTCTTGGAACGACTGTCACTTGGCAGTAAGCCTCCTTGGTCAAGAGCACTCCGTCTTAAAGGGACCGAACCATTTGAACTAACTTTTCCTTTAGCCGGGTCTTGTTCACTGCTTTGGGAGTCGCTTGCAAGTGGGTGCGTGGGCCCCCCCGGGGGAAAATAAGGATGTGATTGATCGAGTGACTCCTACAGGTTTGTGGATCCGCCGAGCCGTTTCTCCTGGGCGGAGAGCTGCTACCGCTCCAGCATGTCGCAAGGATCCCAGATGCGGGAATACGCCCCCCCCGACGTTTTCGAGCACCTGTGGGACATCTTGGAGCAGTAAGTAACAGAGGGGGCGATGGACAGCCGTGGAAACCCCCTCCCCGGTCAAGCTGTTTCTCCAGTCCCCCATTCCAATCCACTATAGGTAATCCTCGGCTTACAACCACAGTTGGGACCAGAAAATTAATTGGTAAGCAGCGCAGTTGCTAAGTGAGGCATCATGTGATTGCCCCCAATTTTATGACCTTTTTTTGCTGCGGTCATTAAGTAAATCACCATGGTCGTTAAGTGAGGCATCACATGGCTGTGACTTGCGGCCTTTCCTGCTAGTTTCCTCATTGACTTCCCTTGTCGGAAGCCCCTGAGAAGGTTACAGATGGCAATCAGGTGATCCCAGGACACTGCAACCGTCGTAAATACAAGCACCCAAAGTTTGGTCGTGGGTATGCTGCAACAGTTGTAAGTTGAGGACTGGTTGCAAGTCACTTTTTTCAGCGCTGTCATAACTTTGTAGAGTTGCTAAACGGTTGTAAGTCGAAGACTATATGTAGAATCAATGTCCTGCCTTCGAGAAAGGCATTTATTGGCTCCTGTTATTTCGTATCCGGAATATCCTTGGCTAACTTTGACCCCCTCGTGTGTGAATCTAACTATGGTTTGTGAAATGCACATGCCCTCTTAACCATTCATCAAGGCCTGGTGCGATTTGAGGATTGCCTCATAATGGCTAAAGTGGTGTAACCAGGGTGGAGAGTTTGCGGACCACTTGGCCACCAGCCAAACTGAGTTGGTCTTAGGGGAAACTGAGTCATACTCACCCTGAGCTTTCTCTGGGTTTATTCAGGGAAATAAGTCCCTTCAGTGCCTTCTACAAGTAGTCCTCAACTTACAACTGTAATAGAACCTGAATTACAATTACTGTATGTTGTGGCAGTTGTTAAGTAGGTCACCACGTGACCTGCCCAGTTTGAGCAACGGTCATTAAGCAAACACAGTGGTGGCAAAGCAAAAGCCACAATCAGTGTGGTCATTTAATAAATTCATTGTCCAGTGGGCATTTTTTGCTGGAAACCAGAAGTGAATGCCGGTTTCCGTCAAAAAATATTACAAATTGTGGTCGTGTGACTGTGGACCTTGCAGATAGGCATAAATGTGGGTCGGGTTTCTCAGCACCCAAAATGCGATCACACGACCTGGGAAGGGTCACGGATGGGGAACGGTGGTCAGAACTTTGAATCCAGGTCACATGTAGCCCTTGGGGAGGTCCGACGTAGCTTCGCTAACCGCTCGGTCGTAAGTAGAGGACTACTGGCACCTTCTCTGTCTTTCCAGGCCTTTGTGCTCTGTCCAGCCGATCGACCTGAATTTTTTGGAGGAGACCACGGAGCATGGCCCCAGCAACAGAATTGAGATCAGCATGGATTGTGTCCGCATGCAGGATTCGGATCATCTGGGCGATCCCATGTGGGTGAGTAGCGCGGGGCGGAAGGGCGGGGGGCCTCGGCCCAGCACTCCCCTCCTCCTCCCGGGGCCGGAAGGACGCTTCTGGGGGCTCTGAAAGCAGGGGGGGGCCTCCGTTCCCGCCCACGGGCAGCGTTTCCCTCCCGCCCGCTGTTCTCCGAAGGAGGGAGCCTGAAACAAGGAAAGCGCTTCGTTCCCCCGAGGGAATGAACTGCTTTTGCGTTTTTTACGCCGCCGGGAATTCCTGTCCCGAACGGACCAGGAGAGGGACAAGTCGGGCTGCAACGCGAGGGCCCCCTGCCCGCCTCTGCCTGCGTCCGAGCACGAGCACGGGGGCTGCAGCTCGCCTCGCCTTGCTGCCCGATGGGGCCCCAGAGCCTGATGTCCACCCCTGGGCTGCCCCGGCCCCCCGAAGCGTCGCCTCACTTCTCCCCAGGCGTCCGCTGGGACCGCTCCTCGGCGCACAGCCGGGGGTCCCACCCAACCGTCCAGGCCGTCCCTTTGAGTTGCATGCGCTTCTGACGTCTGGGGTAGTTTCTTTTTCACAGATGCGCACCTCTGCAAACATGCCTCTTTTCCCTTGGCGGGCCAGTGTGGTGTTCAGCTGGTTCGAGGCGAGTGTGGTCTTCTGGGTGGCCCGTGGGCTTCTGTTGTCCCCCTGCCCACTCCTCCCAGGCGTGCGGCGTTGTCGCACGCCATTGGCTGCTGCTCTGGCGTGTGGCTCTAATCTACTGTTGACTCAAGCCGTGCCGGGAGAGCTCTCGGCTGGCGTGTTCTTACACAACTCTGGCAAAGGGCCCCCTCCTCCTTTCATGCGTGCGCACCAGTCCCTGGAGGTGGCCGGAATCCGTTCCTTTGGGGACTTTGCGCAAACAGGGGAAAGTTTGTCTTTCCCCCTTTTTAGGAATTGTCAAACATCACTTGACAGGTGTCCGCCCAGGCTCCCCACGGCGGGAGTCGAGTGTTTGCTTTGCTTTTCCTCTAAAGGGAGTGCGCAGCACATGGCCCCAGGGAAGGTCTTTTGTGTTGAATCAGAAACTCAGCCAACTCCAAGCCTGCTTCCTCCACACCCCCAGCTGCCCCCATGCGCCTTCCCCGGCATAGCCGCAGGGCCAGGCGCCCGCCCAACACCTGTCTCCAGTCAAGCCCTGCGTGGCGCTCCAGGGGAGACCCACACCTGTGGGGGGGCAGTGCTCTGGCCAGGGGAGGCTTGAACAAGGCTTGAAATGGAGGAACCCGGCAAATGGCCCAAGGTTGGGTGCCCCTGGGAAGGGTGCAAAAAAGTCAGGATGGGCATTCAGAGCTCCATCTCTTCTTAATTGTGCTGCACCACAGGCTGGAGGGGGCCCAGAGGTTTTGTAGTGGATTTGGCCACCTCCTAGGGTGTCCATGCATGGCCCTTTTGTAGAAATACCTCCACTGAGGTGTGCAGCTTGGATTTATGGCGAGACACCCCTCCTCCGCCCCACCCCTGGCTGTCACGCGGGAGTTTTGGACTGTTTTCCCGGACGGGAGAAAAGACTGCGTACTGGTGTGGAAGCTGGGTGGGCCCGTCTCGTAAAAGGAGAGGAATTTATTTTATTTTTTATTATATTGCGTTTTATTACTGTATTTTATTTTATTTATTACATTTCTATGCCACCCATCTTGCCATCAGGCAATTCTAGGCAGCTTACGAAGAATAATATGAAACTTTAAAATATTAAATCAATAAATAAGAGGCGAGTCAGTGGTTGGGGCACGGACCAGACCTTCACCTTCCAGGGCGAAGAGCTAACAAGTCAACCTTTCCCAGTCTGGGACCCTCCAGAAGCATGGGATTTCAACTCCCAGAGTTCCCTGCTCCGTGCAGAAGGGGGATTCTGGGAGTTGAAGTCTGTTCCTTTGGCGGCAGCAGGTTGGGGATGGTGGATGTCGGGTATCTGAGGTTGTGCTTAGATTCTTGGTTGTCCCTGAGCAACGGTATCGCCCTCTTCTCTTCTGCTCTTTTCCTTCCACGGGCTCTGGGCTCTGGAAGTGTTTCTCAACGTTGGCAGCTTGAAGAGGGGTGGACCTCAACTCCCAGAATTCCCTGGCATGGGAATTCTGGGAGTTGAAGTTCACACCTCTTCAGGCTGTCACGGTTGAGAAACACTGATCAGCGCCAGCTCTCCTTGGCTAGCCTTGAAAGGGTAGGCAGCATTGGGTCAGGATGGGAGACCACAAGGCACCCCGGGCTGCGGACCATCGTCTTCAAGAGCCTCCCGGCCAAGGTGCTTCCAAGCAGCTAAGAAGCCTAGGCAGGTGCTTCCTGGCCCCTGCCAGGGTCCCGGGGCTCAACAGAGGCTCTGCTTCTTACAAAACAGGGCACGGACGCTTTGTGCACCGAAAGGCACCCATGCCGATCTGCAGCAAGCGCAAAGAATTGCTGCAAGGTCTTCCTCCAAAGGCGGCTCGACTTGCGCTGCTCGATGTGACCGGACGGAAAACATTTGCTCTCCTGTCTAGGACACTTTCTCGATTGCGTCCCATGTCCTCCTGGGAAGCCTGGAGCAGCCCAGAGACGAAGCACATCTCCCCCACTCCCCCACCCACCCCGCAAGACACAGCCCCTCGTCTGGGCGTCTGGCCCCCT
>JANHZU010107031.1:0-10032 GCA_032468055.1 Acrochordus granulatus
TCAAGAGATGGAACTCCCGAGACTTCAGACTCCAGATTCTCCCTCCAGGAAGTCCCCTCCCCCTCCTCTCTTCTCCTTTCTCTCTCCCCAGGAGCAGGCAAGGAAGCGGGGGCAGCGAGAGAGGGATGCGGGGTGAGAGGCGAGGCAAGTGGCAGCGGAGGAGGAGGAAGGTAGCAAGAGAGGGATGCAGGCAAGCGCCGAGGCGAAGCCAACCCAGGACGCCTCATGGGAAGGTGAGGTGAGGTATAAGAAGCATGCGTGGCATGGTCCAGCCCCAAGATTACTGGCAGCTGAGCCCCTCCAGCTGCCAGGCCACACCTCACACTCACCTTGAAAAGGCTAGCAGCCGGAGAGGCTCAGCTGCCAGCAATCCCGGGGCCGGGATGTGCCACACATACTTCTTCTGCCTCGTCTCGCCACGTGCCACACCTTCCCATGAGGCATCCCAGGTTGGCTTCGCCTTGATGCTTGCCCTATGTCCCTCTCTCGCTACCCTCCTCCTCCTCCACTTTGCCTCTCGCCCTGCGTCCCTCTCTCACTGCCCCCACTTCCTTGCCAGCCCCTGGAGAGAGAGAGAGAGAGAGAGGAGAGGAGAGGAGGGGGAGGGGACTTCCTGGAGGGAGAATCTGAAGTCTGAAGTCTCAGGAGTTCCATCTCATGAATGTCTTTCACTTAATTTTTGCAGCGAGAAAGAAGGCTCTGTTTGAGATTTCCCACATGAGCTCATCGCGTGGTGCTCATTTCAATCAGGAACGTCAACCTCAGTCACACGCACAGTAATGGAGTAAGTCACACAGCAGCGTAGGCAGAACACTCATGCACTGTCGCCTGTATTGCAATGGAGTAAGCCACGCGGCATTTCCTGAGTGGGAAATACAGGGCACGCTGACTGATGATGACGTATGGCACGAAGGTTTCTCGTCTAGTGGAATAAATTTTATTAAATTTTTTTTGGTCATCTTATGAGTTTCTTGTCTTGTGAGTTAGTCATCTTGTGAGGTACCACTGTATTATAATTCATTTTTAATCATAATATACATATGTATTCTATCAAACTACAAACTACATATAAGTTATGTTATACAATTTTCTTCACTTTTTACACATCCCCTTTCTGTCAACTATTCTTTAACACATCAATATCTTAATTGTTTCCAATCACATTTTACACAATATTTCTTACAATTTTAAATTTAAATTCTGAGTTATCAAGTCCTTCTACAAACATTTATTTTGATAAATTTCTTCAGCAGAAAGTTCCAGATCAGTTTCCAAACATCCCCAAACTTCTTTGAGCTGTTATCTTTCAGGAGGGCCATCAGCTTTGCCATCTCAGCCAAATCAGTGAGTTTTAAAAGTCAGTCATCTACCATAGGAACCCTCTCTTGCTTCCACCTTCTGACATATACAAATCTTGTTGCAGATAACTTATATAAAAACAAGTCTCCAAATTGTTTCTCAAACTGTTTATCCATTATACTTAAAAGAAAAGCTTCAAGATTCATTATTACATTACATTTAAAAATATTTTGCATAACTTCAATTATATTTAATCAATATTTTTAACTTCTTTACATATTCACCAAATATGGTAAAATTACTTGGAGTTTGGGCACATTTCCAGCATTTATTAGATAATCCATTGTATATCTTGGATAACTGGTCAGGAGATAAATGCTATCTGTACATCATTTTATAAAAAGTCTCTTTGAGACCAGAGTTCAAAGTAAATTTTAGTCCAATGGATCACACATTGTTCTATAGTAATATTATAACCAAAGTTTTTGGCCCTTTAATCATACACTCCTTGACATAATCGTCTTCAAAATTCAATTTCCTCAGCATCTTACACACTTTTGCAATTAAGTGATCGGCTCCAGTGCATAAAATTTGTTCCAAGTCCAGTTTTCCTTAAGCAAAAATATAACTTTTTTATTCAACTTAAACCTTTCAAAAAATTGATTATAAGTAAACCAATGACATATGAAATAATTTCTTCTCTTCTCTTGACTTTAATTTAGGTTCTCCATCAACAAAATTCAAAATATCTGCATATGTCACCATTTAAGTTTTTTTTGTCATTTTCCTTCTATAAAAAGCTTCCTGTGGAGAAAACCACAATAGAATCTTTGGTAGTAAAATTAGCTGTTCTACACTCTAATAAGAGCACACTAACAAAATGATTTTTAACTAATGGATTCATTTTAAACTTTCCATAACACAAGTATGCATGCCACCCAAATCCCAAGTCATGACCTTCAAGTTCCAAGAACCTTGTGTTTTTTAAAGTAATCCAATCTTTTCAGAAAACAAGCATCATAATAGAGTCTAAAGTCAGGTAATCCCAAACCACCTCTTTCTTTAGCTTCCTGCAACAGTTTAAATCTTATCCTTGTGTTTTTTTTGCCTTGCCATATGAATTTGGAAATAATTTTTGCCATTGTTTAAACTTAATATCCTTAACCAAAATTGGTATCATCTGAAAGAGAAATAACATACTAGGTGAAACATTCATTTTAATGGTAGAGATTCTACCCATCAGAGACAACTGAAGACAACTCCATCTATCAGTATCATACTTGACCTCCTGCCAGATCTTACCATATTTGTTTTGAAACAACATACAATTCATAGTTGTCAATCAAACTCCCAAATATTTAACCTTTTTTCAATCTTAAAACCAGTTCTATTAATCAAAATTTATTTTCCTATTTCATTCATATTTTTAACTAACATTTTTGTCTTCTCTTTATTTTTAAACCTGCCAATTTTCCAAACTCTTTCAATTTTCTCATCATATGGTTTATATCAGTTATGGGATCTTGCAACACCAACATCATATCATCAGTAAAGGCATGAACTTTGAAGTTTTGATATCTCACTTGAAGGCCTTTTATCTTTGTCTCTTGTCTAATGTCTCTCAGAAGGACTTCTAAAACCAAAATAAACAACAGTTGAGATAATTCCCTTTCTGAATTTCACAAGGTTTAGACAATTCTCCATTTACAATTATCTGTGCCTTCTGGGTACATAGATCGATCTCAAACTCTGTAAAAAGTTCTATCCCAAATCCACAATCTGTGCCACTGTAATAATAAAATCCCAATTCAAATTATCAAAGGCTTTTTCTGCATCCAAAATTACTAAAGCAGCTTGTTTATCAGTATGCTATTGGAAATATTCTATAATATCTAACACTACTCTCACGTTATTTCTTTTTTGTCTTTTAGGCAAAAAGCCACACTGATCTTCAAATATATAGTCCTTTAAGACTTTCTTCAGTCTATCAGCCAGAACTGATGTGAAAATTTTATAATCATTGTTATGAACTGAAATCAGCCTATAGTTCTTAGTTGATGTCAAGTCATGTCCTTCCTTAGGCAGAAGTGCCATATTAGCTTCCTTCCAAGAGTCTGGCATAGGTGCTCCCTGCATAATTGAATTCATCAAGTCTTACATAGGTAGCAATATTTTGCTTTCAAAACATTTATAATAAAAATTGGTCAAACCTTATGGGCCTGGTGCTTTTGCCATTTTGCTTCTCTTTATAGCATCCACTATTTCCATGGTTGTTATTGGATTATTCAGGATACTTTGTTGATCATATTTCAGTTTAGGCAATTTTTGATTTTTTAAATAAAATGTATCTTTTCTTCTGAAATATCAATCCTACTATAAAGATTAGAGCAGTAATTCCAAAAAGCATTTTGTATTTTGATATTTTCACTTAATATGGTCTCCCCCAGTCGAATTTTCATGATATATATATATATATATATATATATATTTCCATTTGCTTTCTCAGTCTGTAAGATAACCATCTCCCAGGTTTGTTCACATGCTCAAAATACTTCTGTTTTATACATTTTAATTTCCTTTCAGTTTCATTAATTGTTAACATAGACAGCTATTGCAGTATTTTTATCTGATTGAGCAAGTCCACATCCATCAGCAATTTTTGCGATTCTTCCTTTTTTTGATTTTGTTTAATATATTTTTCATTTGTCCTTTATTTTCTTTTTTATGTCCATATTACACTGTATAAAATATTGTCTTATTACTGCTTTACTTGCATCCCAAACTGTATTTAAATCTGTTCCTTTATGCAAAGTGTAAAAACGATTTCTTTAAAATTTTCTTACACTTCTTAACCACTTGTTCTTTCTGTAAAATACATTCATTTAATCTCCATCTCAAAAAATGGTTTAAATTTAAAGAACAGTACAACTAGGTTATGGTCTGAAAAAGTTTTAGATAAAATATCTACTTTTGAAATATTTGTTAATAAAATATTGGAAAAGATTTATGCTGTTGTGAAGAGAAAGTATAGCCCTTTGTTGATTCATTTTTAAATCTCCAAGCATCCACCAAGCCCAATTGCTATATCATATCAAAAAAAAAAAAGAGTTTAGCAATTTGCCTCGAGTCACTTTTATGGTTTTGCTGGCAGATCAATTGAATTATGGAAATACTTCCAGTCTCCCAGCATACAGCAACTTTGATATGAAAATGCAGATATTTGAGCCCACAAATGTTAAAAAAAAATAGCTTTTTCTTAATGGGGGCATATACGTTTAAAACAATTGATTCACTCCTTGAAATTCTATTTATACAACCACATATCTTCCTTGGTCATTTGACAGCAATAATTAAGATTGTAAATGTGATTTAATATAAAGTACCACTCCATTAATTTTTTTGGGTGGGCTGATGTAAAAAAATTTTCTAAAAATTATTTTCCAAATATTTAACATCCTTTTTTATATATGAGTTCTTGCAAACCCCATTAATATTCCAAGTAAGATAATTATTTCCCATTTTTAAACCAATAGTAGTGTCCAAATTAAAGTTATGGCTCCCATCCCCGTATACATCTTGGCTTGTTTGTTTTCTGATAATCCTAGTTTGGGTTGTTAATCTCTGTTCCCTATTTGCTGTAATTCATCCTTATATCTGGCAGAAAGTCTACTGCTTTCTCTATAGAATTTAAACTAAATCTTTGCTATTGATAATTAAAAATCACTCCTAATCTATCCCATCTGAACGTGATGTTATTCTTCTTTAAAACTTCTGTTAAAAACAGGTAGCCCTTTCTTTTCCTCATAATATTTACTGGGATTTCTCTCAATAAAATTCTTTTCCTTCCACTGTAAATTTAACTTGAAAGTTTTTTTGTAACATTTCTTTTTAGTGGAACTTTGCATGAATTGAATTATTACATTCCTAAGCAAGTGTCTCTAAGCTGCTAGGGGGGCCTTTAATCCTGTATACTGTGTCTACTTAATTTGCCATCAATACCTCCCATTCTAAAAAGGCTGCCAGAGCATCCACAATCATTTCCCTTAAATCTTTATTTTTCTCTTTGTTCTAGAATTCCTCAGTCTAAGAAAAATTTCTTTTAATTTTAATTCAAACAATATTTGGGCATTTGCAGTTTTTTCAGTTAACTCTGTTTCTTCAACTTTTGTATAAAATGTTTCCAATTGATCCTTCATTTGTTTAAATTTAACATTAAATTGATTCATTTTTTATCAATTTTTGATTCATCTTTTGATCAATTTTAGACTCTAGTTTCTGCTCCATTTTTTCTATTTTTCCTTCCAATCTTTCCATATTTTATTCTATTATTTTAGTCCAATCATTCAGTTTCCTTTCCATATTTTTATTAATGTTTTGAATCTCCTCCAAAATCTGCCTCATATCAAAATCACCCGAAGTTCTAGGTACTTCCTTTTTGGGAGGCATTATGCTTCTATGTAGTAGCAAAAAAGAAGAAAAAGAAAAAAAAGAGGAATTCTTAAATTCCTTCAGTCCAAACAAATAGTTAATTCAAATATGCAAACTTCATTACGTGCTGTTATTACCATTCTGCCACCAATCACAGTGTAGGACACACTGTACTGTGAAATTTCTTCCAAATAGTCAAAACTAAGACAGCAAAAAAAAGCCTCCTTGTGATCAATGAAATAGGTCATAAAATTCACAGTCTTAAAATGCTGCCACATATATTTAATGTTTTCTTTGCAAATTGCTTAGCAAATTAAATGCAGCAGGTTTGCTGAAATCACAGAATTTTAGTTCAAAGAATTATTTGCATTCCTACCTCCTTGCTGATTTGCCATTTCCATCTGCAGATCTTTCCATCAGTAAATTCCAAAATATCATGATCAATTGTAGAGGAACCAATTATAAATCCAAACAGAGATAAGTTCTTAGTAATCTTGTACTCCAAAAAAAAAAAATAACAATCCTAAGTCAAAAAACAAAACAAAGGACAGCAGCTGCAAATTAAAAAACTTTGGCTGGACTAAGTGTTCTTCCCCACTCTCCAGTAAGTAATCACCTGATTTTGAAGGGCCCCTGTCCCCCCTTAGTCAGGCAACCATCTGCTGTCCAAGAGCGCTTAGGACAATTTCCATGAACCCCTATTTATCTCATCTGGCTCATCTCTGCCCAGTTGATGTGCCAAATGTTTTTCAGTTCAGCTTAACACTGAACTGGCTGCAGCACCATGCCTGTCGGGAAAAAAAATGGGCATACCTTTAATTATTTCGAAACAGATAAAGGTTATTTTGAAGGCACCACTAATACCACTATCCTCACTGTCCATCTATTCAAGTTTACAAATTGTTAAAATTATTTTACCAATTTTTGGATTCTTTCCAAATATGTAACACGTTTGATCTGTATTCATAAGGATGTTGGGATGCATAACCTCTTTCAAACTCCTTTCAACAGAATTTATTTATTTATTTATTTTGCCACCCTACTTACAAAGCAACTCTAGGTGGCTTCCACTAAAATAGCTATAAAAGTATACAATCATATGATATAAGAGATAAAAATAGAAATTAAATAAGAAATTAAAAGAAGATGGAATACAGATGGAAAAGCAGGGCTGGCTAATCAAGTAGCTATCTTATTGAAGAGATGGCTACCTGGCCCCCAGGCCTACATGCAAAGCCATGTTTTCAGGCTTTTTTGGAAGGCCAAAAGGTTGGGGGCCTAATAAGAGATGGGGTTCCAAAAGGTGAGCACCACAGCGGAAAAGTTCTGGATCCCATCAATCAAAATTCCCAAGTTGACAGGATCCAAAGAAAGCCCTTACTGCCAGCAAGGGTGGGCTGGGCTGAACCCATTTGGGTGAGACATTCCTTTATGTAACCTGGACCCATGCCATGAAGGGCTTTCAAGGTGATAACCAACACCTTGAATTGCACCCAGAAACAGACTGGCAACTGCACTTTGCACCAGCTGTAATTTCCAGATGCTTTTCAAGAATAGCCCCAAAAAGAGCACATTGCAGTGGTCAAGTTGGAAGATGACTAGGGAATGAGTGACCAAGCGCAGGGTCTAGATACAGGCATAACTGGTGGAGAACCTGAAGTTGTGCAAAAGCCCTCCTAGCCATAATTGCCATTTGCTCCTCAAGCAGGAGTCATGAGTCTAGGAGGACCCCCAAGGTGGAACAGTGCCACTCCATCCAAACTAAGGATGTTAAACCCTCAGAACCAGAGAACCAATGCACCTAAAGCCACTTGATCGTACCAAGGTTCAGTTGAAGTATGTTGTCCCCATCTAGGCCTTCACAGCCTCCAGACACTGTGAAAGGGCAGTCACAGCCACACTTGGGTCACCCGAGATGGATATGTACAGTTGTATATTAGCAGCATACTGATACCTCATCCCATGGTGACAGATGATCTCACCCAGTGGCTACATGTAGATGTTAAAGAGTACTGAATTCTGTGGCATGCCACAAGGTAACAGCTGAGGGTTGGACCTCTCACTCCCTATTAACATCGATTGAAACTGGTCATGGAGAAAGGAGTTGAACCAACACAAAACTGTGCCGCCCAATCCTAACTCTTGCAATTGGCCCAAAAAGGTACCATGAATGATGGTACTGAAAGCTGCTGAGAGGTCAAGTAGAGCAAGGATGGATGCATTATCCCCATCCTGCTCTTGCCAGAGGTCATCTATGAGCACAACCAAAGTTGTTTCCATCCCATTACCAAGCTTGAACCCAAACTGATATGGGTCTAGATAATATATTTCCTCCATGATCCTCTATAGCTGCCACACAACCACTTTCTCAATTACCTTTTTCAAAAAAGGAAGGTGGAAGACTGGACAGAAATTGTCTAGGCAGGTGGGGCCATGTGGTAGTTTCTTAGGGAGTGGGCATACCAGGGCCTCCTTGAAAGGCCATGGAAATGTCCCCTCCTTCAGTGAAGAATTAATCACTGCAGACACCAACCTGGAAGTCATGTCCTGGAGGCTTTAACCAACCAAGAGGAATAAGGATCTAATTGACAGGAGGTTGGCCTGATAGCAGCAAAGACCCTGTCCACTTCCTCAGGTCCAATAGAATTGAACTGTTCCCAAATAACCAGGTAAGACCTCTCCCCAGGCATCTCACCTGCCCCTGCCCATGGAGTCAAGTTGGGAATGGATCTAAGTGATTTTATCCACAAGGAGTTCCACAAGTTCCTCAGCTTGATCCTGCAAGTAAACTTATTGTTTGCATCCAGTCTGATCTGACAGGGAGAGTGAAGAACCATCATACCCAACTACTTTTGGTGGCCATCAATTTGCCCTTGTTTGCACTGCGTATCATAAAATCTGTTTCTTAATAACTTAGGATTCTTTTTCAAAGTTGTTGAGATTTTATTTTATTGCTTTTAAATTAATAATAGTCAGAAAAAAGAGCAAAACACAAAGACAATAATGGAGATACATACATGTTCTAATAAAGTGGTCTAACAAAAAAGTGAAAGAAATATAGCTAAGGAAAAAAAGTCATAACAATATACATTTACAATTCTATATACACATATCTAATGCAAATATTATTCAAATATGTACTGTATATATTTCTAATATATTTATACAATGGTCTTTTTTAACCTCCTGTATTCTGTATAAATGAGTCCCCTATTTCATTTTACTCATCTGCCCAAAATCTAAGGGGTGCAGTGGTCTAGTGGTCAAGACTCTGGGCTTGTTGGCTAGAAGGTGAGCAGCCCAGGTTTGAGACCTGGGCACCATGTAATGGGGAGAACTCCCATTATTTTCCTCAGCTTCTGCCAACCTAGCAGTTTGAAAGCATGTAAAAATGCAAGTAGATAAATAAAAAAAGTAAGTTTCTACTCCCAGTTGTGGCTGACTCTAGGGCACAGTGCTCAACTCCATTTCCTAGCTGAAGAGCCAGTGTGTCTGAAGACTCTTCTATGTCATGTGGCTGGCATAACTATACACTGAGGCACACAGACACTTTACCCTTTCCCATCAATGGTGGTACCTATTAAATTAATCAAAGATGATACCTATTAATTAAATCAAATTTGACATGGTACCTATTTATCGACATGCATTTTTACATGCTTTCAAACTGCTAAATTGGCAGGAGCTAGGCAGACAACAGGAACTCACCCCATTACACAGTGGCCCTTAGGTCTCAAACTTGAGCTGCCGAGCTTCTGGCTGACAACCCCAACATCTTAACTGCTTGCATCTAATTCAGTGGGAAAGGTAACAGTGTTCCATGCGCCTTGGCATATAGTCATGCTGGCCACATGACCACAGAAGCATCTTCATCAAGATGCTTCAGTCACACTGGCATCCTCAGCTGTGAATTTAGATAAACACTGCCTCCTAGAGTCAGCCATGACTGGACAGGGGAAACCTTTATCTTTTTCTTTTTTAACCTTTATACAAACTCTACATCTATAGGCAATCTGCTAATAAATGGCAAGTGCAATCAGGTTTCCAATCCATTGAATAAGTAAAACCATACATGTTTTAATCTTTTCAGTGCTGCAATATCAGTCTTTTCGCCATAGTAAGGGCACAGAAAAAGACATTTACATTGTCTGGCATAGTAAAGAGAGTAGGTATGGATTCCCCAGGGTTTGTTTGACTCAACAAAATACTAAATAGTAGTATTTTGGGACAGCATGAAACCCATGTTCAGAAGGATGACTATCACCTGACAGACATGGAAAGAACTGCACTATGAAGCAGGGGAGG
>JANHZU010107142.1:0-10030 GCA_032468055.1 Acrochordus granulatus
ACTGAAAAAGACTCCTGGATTGGAGTTGAAATTTTTATCTATAACACCTAAAAATAAAAGTCCAGTTGCCTTTTTAAAATTTGGTGTGCGAGATTTTTTTTTTTTTGCAATTTTTATACGTACTACGAAACCAAACAAATTGTGTGATTCATTTTATTACCATATTATTTTATTGTGGTGGTCTGGAACCGAACCCGCAACATCTCCAAGATGTGCACGTATTATCCTAACCATCAGTCAATTTGTCATCCCATAACCTCAGTTCAGAGGTTCAATGGCATAAGCGGTTAAGATGCTCAGCTTGTTGGCTGGAAGGTTGGCAGCCTGAGTTCGAGTCTCGGTGCTGCTGTGCAACAGGGTGAGCTAATGTTGTCCGCCTCAGCTCCTGCCAACCCAGCAGTTTGAAAGCATGCAAATGCAAGTAAATAAATAGGTACTGCCTACTTTGGCAGGAAAGATAACAGCATCCGTGCACCTTTACTCATGCCAGCCACATGACCACAGAAGCATCTTTGGATGAATGCTGGCTCCTTGGCTTGGAAACAGAGATGAGCACTGCACCCTAGAGTCGTTCACGACTGGCAGGGGAAACCTTTACCTTTACCTAACCTCAGTCCATTTTTTTGTGTCCTGTGTTCTGGCAGGGAAGAAACAGGTGGTGACTTCCTTTCAGGTCCTTTTTTTTCAAGGCTGAAGCAAGCCAATCTCCTTTCCCAGGTCTTTGTTCTTTGTCCTGATTTTCCTTGTCATCTATTCTAGAGAAGTTCTAATGTATTTTATTTATTTATTTTATATCCTGCCTTTATTATTTTCAACAACTCAAGGCAGTAAACATTTCTGATTATCGTGGATTTTACCATGAAAAAGGCAATGAATAAATTGGACTTTGAATTCCATGGAATAAACAAGGCAAATTAACTGACCAAGGCTTCGCCGATGACATTGCTTTACTTGCAAATACTAAGACACAGCTGAAAGATGTGACAGTGGCACTTGAAGGAGAGGCAAGTAAAATGGGTTTAAAAATTAGTGAAGACAAGACCAAGCTGATGCAAGTTGACAACGTTCAAGAAAAGATCCTGATAACAACAGGAGGACAAGCCTTACAATTTATGGAACAATTCAACTATCTTGGCAACTTCACAGATACAAAGGGGGGAACAGATTTATTGTTGTTCAGTTGTTGTGTCCAACTCTTCGCTACTGCATGGACCACAGCATGCCAGGCCTCCCTGTCCTCCACTGCCTCCCAGAGTCTACCCAAACCCATGCCCATCGCTGCACGATTCTATCTAACCATCTCATCTGGAGCTACCTCCACTTTTCCCCAGTAGCATATTGGATACCTTCTGACCTAAGGGAGCCATCTTCTGGTGTCCTGTCTTTTAGCCTTTGGTTGCTGTCCATGGGGTTTTCTTGGCAAGGATACTGGAGTGGGTTGCCATTTCCTTCTCCAGTGGAGTCCTGTAGCCCATTTTTCAACAGATGTCCAGGAACCTCAACAACATCTAGCGTGGTTCTTGTTAACCCAAGTGACGACTGAGCCGGTATGGATTTCTGTAATTTGTTTCTCCTATTTTTATGGGAGGGAGGCATTCTTTGTCTGGCTCCTCTGATGACATCTGTCCAGTACGGTTGAACCTCTGGCAGAGCTCTGATCTTCCTCGGAGCACACAAGCCCCATAACCATGTCAAGATGGTGCCTCACTGGGGGGAAAGAACAGAAACAGATGTGAAATGCCGAACAGGCGAAGAAACTGCTGTCTTCCAACAGATGCGTTCGATGTGGACCACGTCCACCATAAACACAGCAACCAAGATCAGATTATTTAATGCCAATGTCATACCGACTGCCGTCTACGCCAGTGAGACTTGGAAATTTACAACAAGAGTTATCCACAAGATCAATGTCTCCCAACAACATTGTCTCAGAGGGATTCTTCGAATCTCATATCAGGACCGTGTCACAAACAAGGAAATTCTACAAAGAAGTAATTCCCAAAGACTCTCTGAGATAGTTGGGCACATGCCCCGTATGAGTGAGCAACACCCAGCAAAGACCGTAATTAATTGGATACCACCAGGTAGTCGGAGAAAAAGAGAAGGCCCAAGAAAACCTGGCACCAAACATTTGAAAAGGATCAGCCTCAAATGGAAGGATGTGGAGACGGTAGCTGCGGACCGAGAACTGTGGAGAAGACCTGTAGTGGCACAGGACATGACGAATGAAGGCGGGGAACATATTTAACACATCTTCTTCCTCCTATTTTCCCCACAACAACCACCCTGTGAGGGCTGACGGAGAGCGATTGGCCCAGGGTCACTCAGCTGGCTTTCATGGCTAAGGCGAGATTAGAACTCACAACCTCCCACATTTGCTGCTTCGAACCCAGAATCGGAGGAAGCTCATCGGGGACTCGTCTCACCTCCCATTACAGCAAGACCAACCAAGGTGGCCTCCAGACTGCCTTGTGCAACCCCAAGGACCATATGCTCCAGAGCCCTGCCTTTTGGGGGGCCTGCAAGGTCACAGAGGGCTCAGGGGCTTCACACAGCCCACTGGACCAAGGACATGGCTGCGTCTTGCAGGCCAGGCCACGCCACCTCCTGGCCATATTGTGGCAGCCATGGAAGATCTTGGAAGGCCTTCTGAGGTCCCGGGTCCCTGGGCAGAAGCCCTATTCAAATTCTGCAGGAAGAGAAGCTCTCTCCGGATGCTGGCAGAGGAAAGCCTGATGAGCTCCTTGGTGCCATGCCTGGGGCAGGGGAGCACCAGGGATCTCCTTTAACGACCTCCTGTAGGGTCGCCCTACTGGCTGGGAGTCCTGGAAATCATAGTCTGGGAAAGCTGGAAAGAGGAAGACGGGCGCGGAGGGCGCACTTTGGGGAAAGAGAGACGTTGCTAAGGCCCGCCTGCTTTCTCCGCGTCCGCGGGGGCGGTCGCTAGGGGCGGGGCGAGGCGCGCGGCCGGCTGTGCTGCGGTTGCCAGGGTAACTGTGGCCATTTCTCTCTCTCTCTCTCTCTCTCTCTCTTTCTCCCCCTGCGAACAACTGGCCTTGGGCCGTACCATTGCGGCGCCGGGTGGGGTTGGCCATCGGCCGAGCGAGGGAGAGATGGGAGGGCGTGGCGTCGGCCGGGCACCCGGCGGATCCGCCCGTTGGGGGCGGTGGCTTTCTGAGTGCCCTCCCTCCCTCCAGCTGCCGAGCCGTTGGTACGGCCCGCCCCTCCCGTCAGAGGTAGGCGAGCGAGCGATCCGTCGGCCTGGCGGAGCTGACGGACAATGGCGCTTCTCTCCTCGCGCAGCCCGCTGGTGCTGCTGCCGCCCCCGGCCCGGAGGGGGCGCTCGAAGACCCGAGGGGGGTCTCACCCCGCCATCAGGTGAGGGAATGCGGGGGGGTGGTCCCGTTCAGACGACTCCCAGCACCCGAGTTAGACGCTCCCGGGGCGGCCCCTCCCTGCGGTGCCGGATTCACACGAGCCCTGACCGGGGAGCTACGGGTGTGGCAGAGGAGGGGCATCGGGGGCGTGGCGGGGGAGGGTCGGCCACGTGTGAATAGGGTATATGGAGCGCTTACGAGGAGAGGGTGGCCGTTTGCAGACCCTCGGAAAGAGGTGCAAGTCCTGCAGGAAGACTAAGCAAGGTGGGCCTGATTGGATGGGAGACCACCAGAAGATCCATCTTGGTGGGGCTGGATGGAAATCCCCAAGAAGACAGTGGCAGACCAGATCTGGATCCTAGTAACACTTGCCCAACGAGGGGATGGACTTTGGGAAAAGAAGGCCAGACATGGATAGGGTACCACTAGGAAGTCCCATGTTTTCAAGCAAGACTGGAAAGTCCCCAAGAAAAAAATCAATACCCATGCCTAGAATAGTCATCCAAACCACTTGGCTAGCACCTTGGAGCAAAAGTTTGGCTGGGTTCCCACAACATGCTCAACCAGCTGTTCCAAGACGGATGCATTTGCACAGCATTCAAAACTTAGATGAGGTGATTTTTTGGTGGTATTTGCATATTACCTTCTCATCCAAATCATTCTCTTTGTGTATGATGCAAACCTAGAAAATTGACTAGCTCATCAATCAAGTTAGGCATGTTGTGTGAATGCATCTTTCAAATGGCTGGACTCAGGAGCACCGCTGTAGGTCCCTCGAGGCCAGTTGCTTGCCTTGTCAACCTAAACAACTCCACAGGGTGATTGTGAAGAAAACATGAGGAAGGAAAGAAAAAAAGCAAATAAAATGAAGATGATTGATCTAGCTTGCTTAGGAGAATCCCGTCTTTTTCCTGCATCTTTTTATAGAAATGAGATCATGCCGAAGAATGGCCAAAATTGCTGCTTCTCTTTGTAAGGAAAGAGCCTCAAATACAACCAGACATGAGAACAGTAGTACATTAAGCCATTTTTACAAAGAAATCTGTTACAGTGTATTGTAAAATAGTCAGTTGCAGGGATAATATGATATAATCAGTATTTACCCTTGACATAATGTTTTTTCAGTATATAAATGTATATACTGTTTTTCAAGTGCAAAATGTCCAAGTGTTTAAAATAGAAAATTAGAGGTGGTATATGATTTAATTTTAGTAATTCAGTTCATTGCACAAACTGAATGTATGCATGAATGCATGAAGTGAACGTAGCAGCCAAATGTCAATATTGAAATGCCTATAGGTTTCCAAGGAGTTTGGATGTAGGATTAATATTATTTATTAATTATTTGTGTTTCTGAAGCCTGTTTATCCCAGCTATTTTCCAAAAAGGTGGAAGAGGGAGTGGAGCATCCTTCTAAAGGTCTATCTCAGATCAGTTTTCTCAAACTTGGCATCTTTAGGATGCATGGACCTCAACTCCCAGAATTCCCCAGCTAGCAAGATGCCAAGGTTGAAAAACATTGATTTCAGGAGGAATGAGCAAGGAGATGGGTGCTATTGCATGGAGCTAGATAAATAAGTCAGAAATCAGTGTATTTTTCAAACAAAGGGCGCTTTGTCCTGGTTGGGTTTTTTTTAAGAAAAATAGAGTAAAAAATACAAGATTGAGAAGTGCTTGAGGCTTAATTATGGGTTACTTTGGAGAAACAACCTGGCAGCCAGAACACAGAAGATGAATCAATTCAGGCTTTATATGCTGGGTTTTAGTTTTCAGCACGGTTGGCTGAGTTCACAAAACACGCTCAGCCCATCCCAGAACACATAACTAAGTCTCAGGGCTTCTCCTGAACCCAATCCTTGTCTTTAGAAAGGGAATGTGATTGTTTGTTTCCAACCTAAAAAGATTCTCCATTGTTCTGATGGACACAGGGGTCAACAAGAAAGGGGTAAAAATGCTTTTGTTTTCTTGAAGGAGATGTTGGAGAAAATAGTAATTTTGAAATAGGTGTGGCTTTGGAAAAGGCTGGGGAACCTACTTGTGTCCTGGTGACATTGGCAAGAGAGAGAGTGAGAAAAGAGAGAGATCTATGACCTTTGCAATCAGCTGCTATGGCTTTTCCTATGTCCACTTGCATGTAGGGTAGATTTTTGAGTGCCAAGGTTACGGGTAACTTAATATGCTTGCAGCGAACTGAATGTATACCGGTCCTCCAAAGAGAAGAAAGGAAGGCAGCATAAATCTGAGGAATATTATAATCCAGCAATGTAAGGATCTTGGGTTTTCTGTGAACCTTGTCACAAATGCACAAAGAAGGGCAGATAGGCTCACGTTTCATTGGATGTGGGTGGTGCACATGTGTGCGCGCGCACGCGTATCTCCAGCAACACTCTGCATAGAGGGGCCTATCTGCATTATTCAGAAACCTCTTCTTAGTCGAGGAATCAGGAACCCTTCCGAGCATCGTGGCAGCAGAGATTTCAGCTATGCCCCCAACCCAAATTTCCAAGAATCTGTGAAACAGCAAAGCTGATAATAGCGGATTTTCGGGGGCTTTGTGAGGCTGGTTGTGTGCAGACCTGATTCCTTTGCCTGGTGTAACTGGAAATTAAAGTGTTGAGATGAGAAGGAAGAGAAGAAATCTGCTCCATTATTACTTTTGGTGTATAAAACCCATTTTTCCCAGGAATGGAATTGGGCTGTGGTGGGTGGTGGGGAAACAGCCTTCCAATAGCATTTGGGTCATGATATTTGCTCATGATCTTTTAAATTTTGAAAATAAAACCAATCACTTCTGGGAATTTACTTATACAGTACTTGGTTCTAAAAATGTATAACCCAGGGAAATGAGTCACTCTTTCTGAGCAATCCTAAATTAGTCTTGAGAATCATTTCTTAGTATCACTTTTCCTCCGTATCTGTATAGTCTCCCTTGATGTTTTCTATTTATTGATTGATTAAATTTATATGCCGCCGAAATCTGAAGACTCTCTTTCTGCCCTGTTCTCTGTGTTTTTTCTTATTCTTTGTTTAATTTGACAGTGCTTTTCAACTTAAATGGAGCAGAGTGAAAGGAAACAGCCCACCATTGCTTCCTTGCAGAAAATGTCATAATTTCCAGCTTGCTAAGTGTCTTTCTATGCTGCTTGGGAGATTTAATAAGTTTGCACTGATTTGGTGATGGGGGTAGATGGGAGAATCAGGAAATGTTTCTTTGCTTAAAGAAGAAAATATCTCAAGACAATTTTCCTTGAGTTTGTCTGGTGGCTAGAATTTGGCATGCAAACTGCAAAAAGCTTGGCTGTGTGTCGGAGAGAGAACAGAAATAACGGTTTTAACGTTCACAGTAAACCTAGTAAATGTGCTGGGGCTGTGGAATTCTTAATTAGTAAAGTGCTTCCCATTAAGGGCTGCTGAACTGTTGGAAGCCTCAGGGAGAATTAAAGTTGGACTTGCTGGGGTCTGCGCTGTCCCCCAGTTATCCAGAAGAGCCACTCTGGAATATCTGCCTTCCAAGCTTCCTTTCTTTGCTTTGCAGCCTCAGACACACAATTTTGAAATGCACAAGTAAGTTCCCTTTTCCAGAGACATTCCTCCCAGAAGCCAAAACCAGATAAGGACCTTTCCTAAATCAGGCATTGATGCTCATTCACAAATTCCATCCAAACTGGGCACCCCCTAAAGGGTAACACATCTGGCATCTGAGAACATCCATCACTGCTGCTCTTGGCCACTTCTTTGTCTTTGCAAGTCGCGTTCAGGTTTTCTGGAGGTTGATCCTCCTTTCCATCTCTATCTCCTCCTCTTCCTCTTTTCTCCTCCTCCTCTTCTTCTCTTCCTCCTCTCCTTTTGTCTTCTTTCTCCTCCTCCTCCTTTCTCTCCTGATTCTCCTCCTCTTCCTCCTCTCCTCTCCCTCCTCCTCCCCCTCCCTTCTCATTCCCCTCTTCTCTTCTGTTCTCTTCTCTTCTTCTCTTTCCTCTTCTTCTCTTCCTCCTCTTCTCCTCCTCTTTTCCTCTTCCTCCTCTCCTCCTCCTCTTCCTTTACTCCTCCTCCTCCTATTCTCTTCTTCCTCTTCTTCTTCTTTGCTAACTAGGGCCTCCTTGAAATTCCTGTCATTGGCACATGATCTGAGAGCCTTTGGCAGCCCATTGACTAGTCAGATCTCATGAAGGCTTGACATGATTGTGAGGAATCATGCATGATGTCCAGCAACATCTCCTGTAAAGATCTGTATAGCCAATTAGGGGAAAAAAAGAGGCCAAGGATATTCTAAATGGGACAGGTTCAGAGTGTGAAGAGGGAGCTGGGAAGCCCATTTATGAACAGGCCTGCCTTCCAATGCAGAGCGGTTGGATTCTCCCAACCATATTCAGGAAGTGGAATGGTGCAGTGGTTTTGAGAACCCACCCAAATGCCCATGTGTTGTGTTTGTCTGGAAGAGGGTGAGCCTCCCCTGCTTCTCTGTCACTTGATCTTCATACATGCCGGAGAAGTCAACAGTCAGCACTTCCTAGCTTTGCATCACCCAGAAAGGCCTTCAGCTTTGCAACGTTAAGCCACAGTTGTTCTCTTCCTGAAACTGGGCCTGATGAGGTCACTGGCTCCCTTGGTTTTGGTTTCTGAGTGTTTTGGCACAGCCTGGTGTGTTCGTGGTGTTCACCCTGCTTCCTTCCTCAGATAATGTCCCATCTACCCACAAACCTATTGACATGGGTTTTCTTCCCTGCAGAACCTAGCATCTGCTGAGTTCTCAGTTACACAACCAATCCTTCCCTCATGTGTTGCTCATGGGATGTGTGTTTTGCACAAAGAGGAAGCAGCCCACCGTTGGCTTCCCATGCATTCTCAAGGGTGGAAGTTCTGAACATGTCAGTCAAGCTGGAACTAGCAGTCAGCTTCCTTCTTTGGAACTGGTTTATCTGTTTAAAATACTTGCCAGGGCTGCAAAATGCTTTGGACTTAGTTCCAGAAAGGGGAGTTTGCACGTGCAGAGATGCAAGAGGAGCATTTGTTGCCTTTCTCTAAAGGAGCTATTTCAAGCCCTTGCACTTTTTCAGCAAAAAGTTGTAGCTGTTTTTTTTTTTTGCACACCAAAAAGGTGTGCCATTTGTGTCTCTGTAGAGGCTTTTCCAAATTATTTCCAAATAATTGCACAGTTCAAATGCCCTAGAGATTTCTGAATCTTGTGGTATCTCATAGCTTCAGATAGAGTAGTTAATTGAAAAGAAGTAATACCCATTTTATTCCATAACTTCCCAACAGAAAGAAATCATCCAATGCTTTAGTTACCCAACAAAATTCAATCTCTTTTCTTTCATTACCTATCATAGTTGGATGTGCTTTTATATAAGAAGGAAGTTAATATAGATATTAACTTCCAACCATGGTTTGCCTTCTTATCCTTGGAGGTTCCTCATCCCTTTTAAAGTTGTCAAGCTCAGTGGGTCTCCTTACACCTTGGAACATCGACCTAGACAGCTATATGTTAGTGATAGAGGATTACCATTAACTTTTAGGAAAGCTGGTGGATCAGAAGTGGAAGAATAAGGGCAAGAAGAAAAGGAAAAATATATCTTCCTGTACATAAAAGGCTGGTGTGGGAGAAGGAAGGGCGGAGCCAGGGATGAAGAGGGAAACCAGTCTTGAGTCACTACACAACATGCAGAAGCGTCAGAGGTCACCCCCCTGTGAGGTCTGTTAGTCTTATCTTGGGAGTGCAGGGGTTCAGCAGGCAGTTGGAGAAATTCTTGTAACCTTATCACATCAGTAAATCTGTTAGCATTGCCTAAGCCTATCCTTTGCACCGAACACTGATAGACTCATTGGTGGCCACTGGCTTCCCCCTGAATACTTAGCAGCATCTGTGAAGTTACTGAGAAGAGAACAATCAGCCAGTACTGGAAACTTTAGTCTGTCTGTCTGTGATACTTGATGAGCCTCATTCAGATGGTGCCTGATTGGCTTTTCTTTCAATCCCAAGCCACAGTCTTGGCTGTTTTCCCCAGAGGAGACGGCCCTGTACCTAATAGGCTGTACACTCAAATCTGGACATACCTGAAGGATTTCCAACTAATTTTCTTTCCTTCAGTGCATTGGAAGGTTAGGGCAAGAAGAGTTTCCTTCTTCAAGGAATCTGGCATGGTGGGAATTCTGGAATGTGTCCCCTCTAATGGTCCTGCCCCCTCAAGGATCTGAGATGTGGGATGTTTAAGAATGTAGGCAATAGAACATGACTTACTTACTTCTTACTGCATTATGCGCTTAAGTCAGTTATTGGTATATATATATCAGACATAATATGTTTGACCTATTGGAAAAGACAGTTGAATTCCAAGGAATTCCTCACTATTAAAACACATGAAGTCCTCAAGTTACAACCATAATGGAGCTTGCCCATTATGGTTGTAAGCCATAACAGTTGTAAGACGGGTCGATTGTGTGACTGACTCAGCTTTACAACCCTTTTTGCGGCAATCATTAAACGAATAATGCAGTCATAAGGCAGACCCCGCAGTTCTTAAGTGAACGCCATAGTCGTTTAATAAACCCATTAACAAAAACTAAAAGTGTCAATTTTCGACAGAATTGAGAAAGCCTTTTGGATAAAAGGTGAAACGTCTTCTACTTGAGAAAAATCCAGTCCAGATGCCTGTTTT
>JANHZU010107232.1:0-10028 GCA_032468055.1 Acrochordus granulatus
CCATAGGGCAGGAGCCACAGCAGAGAAGGCTCTTCTCCTAGACCCCGCCAGCCGAAATTCCTTGGCTGACGGGAACCAGAGAAGGACTCCTCTGCTGATCTTGGTGGGCTGGGAACTCCCCACCGGGGTGACACAGCTCCTCAGATAGCCTGGTCCCATGCCATGAAGGGCTTTGAAGGTCAATATTAACACCTTGAGTTGCACCCAGAAGCAAACTGGTAAACAGTGCAGCTCGCGTAAGAAAGGTGTTATGTGGGCCAATCTGTTGGCCCCTAAAATCATCCGCGCAGCCGCACTCTGCATCAGCTGCAATCTCCAGATACTCCTCAAGGGAAGCCCTTGCTAGTATTTTTGCAGACGTTTCATTACCCAACTAAATAACATCATCAGCACTGATGATGTTACCTAGTTTGGGTAATGAAATGTCTGCAAAAAAACTAGCAAGCTCAGAGAACACCAAGGACTCCACAGTAGAAAAATGGTTTGAAATTCCCCTTCAAGAATGGTTTTCCCCACGTTAGACTATGGATAGGATAGTTGGGCCTTTGTGTGATGGGTGACTCTTTCCACAAATTTATAGATGGCTGCAAAAATGGTAAGAGTTGCTCTCTCTGTCTCTACTGCTGCTCAGTGGGGATCTGGATTTTTTTTGCAGACTGGATCAGAGAGCTCTAATTCTGACTGGTGTTGCCCTTAATCTGTGGAGTTGTGTGGCCAGAAAGAATGGTTATTAGCTATTTAATTTTATATAAATGTTGCTGTAGTCTGGCCACCAGAAGGACTTGCAATTAGGTGTCCAAACAAGTTAACAAAACTCAGGTACACTGACTGAGGGTAGAAGGAAGGGAGGAGAGAGAGAGATATATATACATACATACATCTCCTGCCAACCTAGCAGTTTGAAAGCAAGCAAAATGCAAATAGATAAATAGATACCACCTCAAGGGTGGGAAAGATAACAGGGTTCCATGCACCTCAGTGTATAATAATGTTGCCACATGACCACAGAAGTGTCTTCAGACAAATTCTAGCTCTTTGGCTATGAAATGGAAATGTACACCATCCCCTAGAGTTGGACATGACAGAAAGGTGGAAACTTTACCATGTATGTATGTATATGTATATATGTGTCTATAATTGATATCTTATCAAGAGAGTTATAGAGTATATACAGCAGTTATTTCATGTAATGCATTGCATTCCTTTATTTTTGAATTAAGAGGACAATAAGCCTGTATCTGACTAGAATCCAAAGAAAGAAGCAAATATCTTCCTACTAATTAGATAGCACTCAAGGAAATTTTTAGTTCTAAAATGGAATAAAAAGAGAAAACCAAAGGAATCACCTCCCTGCTAGCTAAAATCCTCAACTAAATACTTGTTGCTCTAAAAAGAGGGAGTAAAAACCTTTAAATGACATGAGATGGGATAGGATCAAATGGAGCTTTAAGCAATCAAAAGCTACCTTAAAAGGAATAAGCTTTGTTGACTGTTATGGGTTACTCCATGTATTAACTTATTTTTGGAGAACAGGGATAGCTGGCTGGTTGGCACACTTATAGAAGCATTTAATGCTATATTTTTTTGCCCCAGGTCCCATTTTATAAGTGTAAACTGAAATGGATGTTGCAATGCTCTACCAACAAAAGAACAAACGCTTGATCTTTATAACCAAATGTTAAGAGGATTACATTGTGTTGTATTAAGTAGAGAATTGTACTGTATTTTATTAATATTTAACTTTAAACATACTGCTTAGGTTCTGTTTTTTTCACGTATTTGTACAACTCTCTTTCTGAACACTTAGATCGTTTTTCAACAATTCTTGGCTAAAAGCTTGTTTTAAATACTGTATATCCAAAGTACCACCATGAACATTTGTCTATCATAGCATGCTATTAAGTCTGTGGGAAATAAAATATATTTTCTCTTTTTCTCCATTTCTCTCCAGAGGAGATCTGTTTTCTTAAAGGAAGCAGATAACCCTGAAGGGATAAGTTAAACACATTCTTCTTTCAAGAATGTATGAAAAGTACATCATTTCCAAAGAAAAACCAAGTACATGTTGATTGATGGTTCAACCTAGTGACTAGACAAGGAAGACCCTGATTAGATCCATTATGGGTGATTCCCTTAATTTTTCTGTCTTCGTGCCAAACTCTCTAGTTTTATTTTAAGTTCGAAGCTGGGTTGCTTCTAACAAGTCTTACATAGAAAGGTAAAAAAGAAGAATGGCAGATTTTAAGTCTATTATATGTACATTTTAAAAATAAAATGTTGTCTATAGTATCCAAAGGCACAATGGGAAAATATGAATACTGTGGTATTGGTACTATATACTGTACCCAGATTCAGATTAAATAAACAGCCCTTGATTTACGTCTATAATTCGGACCAGAATTTCCCTTGCTAAGTAAGGGATTGTTAGGTGAGTCACAACCGTTTTTGCCATGGTTGTTAAGCAAGTCACTGCATTTGTTAAGTGAATCATTTTAGTGAATCTAGCTTCTTCTACAGACTGTGCATCTCAAAAGTTCTCTAGGGAGGTTGCAAACCATCATAAATACTTGTCTGTTCTTAAGCACCTGAACTTTGATCACGTGACTGTCGGGATGCTGTGATGGTTGTAATTATGAGAACAGGTTGTAAGTCAATTTTTTCAATGCCGTTGTAACTTCAAACAATCACTAAATGGAAGATTATAAGTCAAGGACTACCTGTACATTAGTTATATGAGAGCATTTAATAGTTCTGGCTATTCATAAAAGGAACAAGGATAATAGACTCATTGATGATATACAATATCAATGATTTAGAATTCCACAGTGGATCAGCAGTCATCTTCTTTTTGATAGCCCCCTCCTGGAAATGCATGGGACAACTTTGTGCCACAACCTACCTTGCAGGGTTGTTGTAGTAGGGATAAATTGGAGAAGGGAACATTATGACCCCATGAACAAAAACTGGGAGAAATATAGATTACTAATAGTAATGCTATTTATCATGAACTTATATTTGTGCACAATAGAGACAGAGAATAAATCAACAATTAATGCTAACATACTAAATCAATTATAATGTTACTGCATAACATAAGGGGCCTCTAAACTAAAAGGTCCAAGATGTACAACAATAATATCTGTTCATTCAAATTGGTAAGATTTTTTTTTTCAAAGCAACTCACAGGACCTGTGAAAAAAGACATTTTAACCCTTTTCAAAGCTTTAAGCAATCCCATTGCAAATGTCATTCTGGTACATGTCAGTTCCAAAAATGGAGAGTAACAAAAGCTGTCCACCATGATTCAATTCTTCTGGTACCTGGGAGAAACCAGTGACCTGGGCCTGATAAGCATCTCAAATGTGCAGATACGCAAACCATCGGCAGGTCTTTTCAACAGCTGGATGTATGCATTCAACGCCAGCTGTCTGCACTTTACAGTATTTATTGGAATTTATGCTGGCATTCCCAACTAGTATGCATAACTATACTAGTTTACTTTAATGGTGGTAAAGAGGAGAACAAAATAATGACACCCAAGAAAATTCAAGGTGCTTTTGGTCATCTATAAAAGCCTTCAAGATACAAAGCTGGGAAATTTGAAAAATCCTCTTTCTCAAAACAGGTCCAGCAAGACATTCATGCTCCATCTCTTAAACAGTGCATCTACCAGAACCAAGGAAACAAGCTTTTTTTTTTTTCTGAAAAATGCCAGCCATTTTTATCCATGACTAGGTTGGCCCTGATCCTGTTGGATGTTTGCAGAGTCTTAAGATCTGGCTGTTCTCCCAGGCATGTTAGATGAACCTGTGAGATATCATTGATTGACTGCTGATGGTTATCTTTGGCTGCCATTGTGTTGGGTGCTTGTTTTCATTTTCTTTATTCTGCATTGTTTTGGCATGATTTTTTTATAACTCAGTTTGTTGCCAGGAGTTGCTTGGGTGAGATCGAGGCCATATGAATCACATCAGTTTTATTATTGGTTAATAATAAAATGAAAAGCAGCATTCTGAATATAAGTCCAGGGTAGAATTAGTTTCTGGGTAACCCACATAACAGGCTGATATGGATACAACATGACTGGGGCATGACCCAATGGTTTGGCCATCTCAGGAGTAGGGGGAACTGATGGTCCTGTGAATATTCAGTAACTGAAAATTGAGGATGTTGTTATTGTTGATGATGAAGACTTTAAACACAGTCTGTCATTAATTTGGCTCCCCATGTCTTTTGTTACAACTCTTGGCTAGCTGAGGCTTCTGGAAGTCAAATTTTCCATCTATCTTGTTGGGACTAAGTTAGGGAAAACAAGCAAAATATAGATATTTCTATCAAAGAAGGTACAGTATTTGAGGAACAAACAGAACAGGAGTAGCTATAGATAGTCCTCGACTTATGACCAGCTGCTTTGGTGATTCTTCAGAGTTACAAAGGACCCACCTGGGGGCTATTTATGACCCATATTCAGATGGTTGCAGAGTGGGGAAGCTTTGGGTACTCAGCAATTGGGCCACATTTACAGCTATTTGCGGCATCCTGGATGCCATGACCATAATTTATGACAGTTTAGCCAAAAAACAGCATTTACTTCTGTTTTTTAGCAAAAGCGTGCCTATAGCAAACCATTGGTTTGCTTAGTGACTGCCACAAAAAAGATGGTGCAATTGGGTCAGTCATGTGACCTCCCTGTTTTATGACTGTCACGACATATGACCGTGGTGGGCATGCTTTATTAGGATTGTTAAATCAAGGACAACCTATACTGTTTTTCAGTTTTGGAAATAATGAAAATGAGATCAGATTGAACCTGTTCGTCAAATAGATTCCAATTTTTGGGGAACCAAGTAGCATAAAAATCACAGAAATAAATAAAAATAACATTTTGCCTCTTAAGAAAATAAGGATTGTGGGCAATGGAAGCTTATGCTATAACAGAGCTGTTTCTTTAAGATGATCTTAGACCCCATTTGGTTGTTTTTCTTTTCTTTTTGGTTTCTTAATTTAGAAGGATTTGTGAAGATTGTTCAGCTGTATCCACCTTAATAAAACATTAATCCCAAATAATGTCAGAAACTAAGAAGGAATATAGATGCTTGTTTTACCATTTCAAATCCAAAAAGCCATCCGGTTGAGAAGATCTCGGCTTCCTCCTCGAACTTTCACAAGAGGGATATTTTGTCCCAACCCAAAGATGGGACAAAAATCAGGAGTCACAGAGTTTGCTAAGTGATGGAGGATGATGGGAATCAGAATCCAACACATGAGTATGGAGAACTCTGATACCCAGATGTCTACAGGCTAATGGTCAAAAAAGTCAAGATGGTGGCCCCAGCAATGTAGTTTGAGGTCCACCTCTTTTTTTAATGACCATTGTGATACACATAACAAGTGCGTGGAGCATCAACTGCACTGTCCTGGCTGACATTTTGACTTTTTTGATCATATCATGAAGCCACTCCTGTCTGATATGAGAAAGCAGAGTTTCTTCTCCCAATTTTTTTTCTTCCTAGCATTTATCATGCTTTTTTTGGATCATCCAAATGTTGATCCATTGGTTGCAACAGGAATTGACCAAAAGGTTTATTGCCGAACCCTGAAATTGAGGGCTGAGAGTGATTGGCTTAAAGTCACCCATCTGGCTTTCTTGCCTAATGCAGGATTAGAACTCACAGTCTCCTGGTGACTTACCCAAAGTCACCCAGCCACCTTTCATCTAAGATGAGACTAGAACTCACCATCTCCTGGTTTCTCCTTAACCGCTAGACCAAACTGGCTCTCTTCTCTTGATTTTAAGCAAAAAATTTACCCCTGCTCTTCATCATTATGGCCAAAGAGGGGGAAAGTACCAATTATTTCTAAATGATGTTTTTAATACAATAAAGTTTTGTTAAATAATTAAATTGCACTGTACCAATTCATTGTACAACTTCTGTCTATAAGTTCATGTTAAAATATCACACTTGGAACATATACTATCATTTGGTTACCTCTGAGTATATGCAGAGGGCCACTTTCTTGTCCACTTTTGCGTATCAGATCTCAGGATTTCCAGGACAGGAAATCTAGCAGAAGCTATGTTTCTTTTCAATAAGGGATCACTTGTATTAATTTAATGCTATTTTCTTTTCAAGGGCACAGGGGCTGAGCGGTTAAGATGCTGGACTTGTTGGCCGGAAAGTCAGTAGCTCGAGTTTGAGATCCAAGCACCGCTGTGTAACTGAGTGAGCTCCCATGACTTGCCCCAGCTCCTGCCAACCAAGCAGAATGAAAGCATGCAAAAATGCAAGTAGATAAATATGTACCACCTTTGGTAATAAAGGTAACAGCATTACATGTGCCTCGGCATATAGTCATGCCGGCCACATGACCACAGAAGCGTCTTAGGACATGCTGGCTCTCCTGGATGTGAATCAGAGATGAGCACTGCCCCCTAGAATCGGCCATGACTAGCAGGAGAAACCTTTACCTTTATTTTTTTTTTTCAGGAAGTTATTCTCCAGTGTTAGAATATTATTATCTCTTCACAACAATGTGAAGTCACAGCAAAACATCATTACATTCTAATAATACTTTCCTTACGTTTGCATGTATTCAACAAATTATTTCCCGATTGCCTAGCGAATACCTTATTGAATACATACCAACACAAGGTAATTATTTACTAACTGCATAGAACTGACTCTACTCCTCAAGCACTATGGTTGATTTTTCTTAAAGTACCTCTTAAAAGGAAGTGCGGAAATCTCAACATTGCAACAAGGTTTTTCTCAAAACCCTTTAACAATAAACACATCCTTAGGTGCAGATCTGAAAATTAAAGCAAACTGACTGAAACACCTGTTTGTTCAGTCAGAAAGCAAATAAAAAAGTAACTGGTTACTTCCTTTTGTAGCTGCAAAACTTATCCAAAGTCTCTACATCCTTGAGTTGTCAAGAAAACATGCAGGCATATTTTGCATCCTGTCCCCATGGCCAATTCTATTCTACCTTTTCTGAGTATTTTTTTCCTTTATTTATTGAAAAGCAATATTTATTGAAAAGCAATAATTTTAAAAAGATCTAAGAACCAATCAAAATTCCAACAATTTTTTACATAATGGGGTAAAACAAGAGAAGAACTTGGCTTATTATGTTTTGCAAAACGAATTACTTTTCCCCAAATTGAATCTAAAGTAAGTTTTCTGGTATATTCCAATACCTCCCATCTTTTTATACATCCATTTATCTGTAACAACAATTTTCTGTAATTTTTCATACCAGAGATATGAAAATAGTGGAGCCTCTGAATTTTTCCAATATTGTGTTTTGCTGCTTATGTTTCTCGTCACTGCAGCACACTTTGTGAATTTTGTGGGTGGTAACCACCACTTCCCTGTTGGTTTGATGGGGAAGTGATGGGGTTTTTCTAAGTAATAGCCTTAATTTATGCAATTTTCTCCCCAGGAAATACGCGCAGCTCCCTATTCTGGCATTTCAAAAGTAGACAAAAGGAATTCTATTTCATTCTACTTTTGGCCCAAGCTAACTGAGGCAGACATGAAAGGATAATAGGTTTGTTTTCTGAATGAATTTATTGTACTCTGACTTACATAGAATTATTGTAATTCTATTTTTGCTGTTTAAAGCTCACAGAATTGGGATTGGAACAGGCTAGTTACATGGCAAATAAATACATTAGAAATACAACAGACTATGGCTTAGGATAATATATTGAGCCAGTTATCATAAGAGCTAAAAAGTAGTGTTTGACCTGCATAGATGTCTCACCAAGTATAGCCATAACTTTTTGCTATAGGAGTGAGTTATTTATGCTGGTAGGAAAACTTTCAAAAGCACACTGATGTTGGAGGTCATCCTTCTTACAGTCTTCCACCACCCATGAAATAGTAAGATTGTGCTCTCTGTTCAATTCCATAGGCAATGCAATTTAGTCAATACAGATAGTCCTCAGCTTAAAAAACACATGAGATACTGGAAAATTTGTTATTCAGTGGTGTGGTTGTTAATTGAGGCATATGACTGCACCTGATTTTATTACCTTTTTGCTGCAGTATTTAGTGGGATACCATGTGACCATGACTTGCAACCTCCTGTCAACTTCCCCATTGACTTCGCATGTTAAAAGATGACTCGGAAGGTCACAAATGGCGATCCAGTGACAACAGGACTACAGGGATGCTGCAGCTGTTGTAAATGTGAGGACCAGTTGTAAGTCATGTTTTTCAGTACCATTATAATTTTGAAAGGCTGCTAAACAATCATAAATCAAGGATTACCTATAAGTCATTTCCTTTAACAGGTACTTCTAACTTAAAACAGGATGGATGGATGGATGGATGGATAAAAAGATGTCTATTCATTCTTCCATGCCTCCTTTTCTTCATCAAAATGTCTCTGCATAATGTCAGACTTCACTTAGAAGAAAAAGTTTTACTTGCTTGATATGGTCACTGATATGGTTATGCTTCTCACAAGCAAACATAATCAAGAAAGGAAGATAATCTCTCCTAATGAGTAACTGAGAACTTGCCAGAATCCTGTAGTGCCGTGTCAATCTACATTTAAAGGAACAGCATGCAACTGGATTCTGTTTTCAATATCAGCAATCTGGCGTGAGGGTAACACAGGAGCTTAGAATTATGATTGTAAGTCATGCTGGTCATTATGAGGGTGATTATGTGAACCTTAGGAATGACCCCCTGGATTTTCTTTTAAAATAACTTCATGTTGTCCCTGTCCAGAGTAAAGTACAGTAAACTCTGGAGCCACCCTGAATTGCTGGTGCAAGATGGGCAGCAAATCAGTTCAATAAATAAAGTTTTCTTCTTGCATGGAACATTGCTGGCTGGAGAATTCTGGGATTTGAAGTCCATATCTCTTAAAGTTGCCAAGTTTGAAAAATACTGCATTAAATGGAATATGATTACTTTCCATGTATGTAATCCTTTTTCTGCCACATTAAACGTTATACTTTGTGGGTCCCTTTTGGAGAGGATTGGGAAACTGCACCCCAGGGTGCTCAGAAGTCCCAGCAGATACCAACACCTGATAGATACAAATCCAGTGCAGGGAAGACAGGAGGTTTCAGCTTATGCCTGGCACTCAATGAATTGACCATCAGAGGTTACTGTCATTCAGGGTCCCCCAGTTTAATGCCCACTAGAAGTTAAGCTGCAATTTCTACCAGGAGAATATTTAACACTGAACACTATTCCAAATGCAAGAAGGATGTGGTCAGGAGGACTTTCAGTTGATCATGTGATTTAGTCAGGCAAGCGATTACAGAGTTGAATTTCAGGAAATACATTGCAATATAGGAAACTCCATTGACTTCAAGCCAAATTAAAGAAATTGGAAAAACAAAAATAGGAAAAACGGAAAATGTTAGATAGCAGCCTAATATTTATTTATTAATCACATTTCTATGCCACCAATTTCCAAAGACTCTTGGCAGCTTACAAAGATTAGAGATTATACATTTCTTTTTATTTACCTCGCCCCCCTTGGCTGGCCGGCGATGTTCACATCTGGGGCATCCTCCAAGACTCCTGCTCCGCCCCCAGGACGGGCAAGTCCAACATTGACTTGCTGCTTCTGTCACTGCCGGCCGGCACCCTCCGAAAAGATACCCATCCATCTACTTGCATTTTGCATGCTTTCAAAATGCTGGGTGGGCAGTTAATATTACACAAATATTACACAAAGGAGTGACAAAACAGGGCCATAGTTCATAATTAGGAATGACGGAACATTGGTGATTTTTTTCTTTTTGAAATTTCAACATGGAAAACCAGAAGTAGAATTATTTCTCAAATTTATAAGGGACAGTCAGTTCCTCGATATCCTTGAAAAAGTCAGATCCGCTTCTACAAATCCAAAAATACATTTAAGGGTTAATTAAATAATGAAATTGAATTGGCTCATATTTATTTCCCTGCATTTATTACTTTCAACTTCTTGTTTTCTCTATGTCAGCATTTCAGTTTCGTTTTTTTATGATTGCCAGCATGTCGGGAACAAACTCC
>JANHZU010107818.1:0-10020 GCA_032468055.1 Acrochordus granulatus
AATCCAGTCCAGATGCCTGTTTTTTAAACTTTGTTGCGATGCAATTACCCTGGACGAGCGAGAGTCTTCACAGACATCTCACCTATATGGCTGACATCCTCTCACTTGATGGCCAGCCCTCTTCCCTCCCTGAAGACTATTCCTTGGCCTCTGGAACCTACTCCAGACCAACCAGGTGATGTGCGGAAATTCAAAAGAACTATATAATTCATATAATACATTAAACTGGGCAAGCATCTAGTATTAAAATGCTCAACACTGAGCATTTTCAGAGGTTCAAATAAAAAATATATATCTGGAAGCAGAAAATAAACATTAGTGGACCTGCAGTTGAGGAGCAGAACAAAAACTCCTTGTCCACTTGTGGTGTTGTGTAGCCCATACAAGGGAACTTCTACCAGCCCTGGTGTCTTTGAGAAGCCCCCCCCTGTTTTAAAAAGGGGTGAAAAGGCTAGTGAGCTGTTTCAAAAATGGGAATCATGTTTGCTTTACTGTCATCCTTATCCCTTTTGGTTTATCATATTTATTCCAAAAGCATATCGAAGCTGCAAGACATAATTTTCCCTTTCATGTCAGCAGAAGCAGTACGTTTGTCTAGAATTGGAGGCTTTGTCCCTTTAAATCCTAGAAATGTAAGCATGAGAAGCACTGAGCACTCTATAGCAAGATTGTACTTTAAGGTTAATGTTTGATTCCCCTTGCAAACTTTGGTCTTGCATGGGTGGACTGCAAACAAATTTTCCCTGTAAATCTTATTTTTCTAGATCTCTTTCAACTCTCAAGGTGGACAGTTAGTAGTGCCCCTTTCACAGTGGAAGTCTTGTGCTGGAGCAGGATTAGAAAGGAGGTTTTCTTGATCTGAAGGAGGCCAACCTGTTGGGCAGACCACTAATTTTCTTTTGCATTAAGCAACAGTCAGGGGATCTTGAAAGGGTTTTTTTTTTAAAGTAAAATCTACTGGAGTTAAGCTTTGCTCATGGTGATTTCATGGACATGTGCTTGGCTCTTAATCATTTCATGGTATTGTTTTCTTAGCAATAATATGGAAATAATGTGCCATTGCCTTATTCCAAGTTATTTTTTGACTTCTCAAGTCAGTCTTCAACTTTGGAATTTCTTGGGGTTTTGCATTTGCTGATTCTACCACTGGGGAGATAGAACTAGCAAGTACATGATGTATTTGAATATTTTGTGTCTTGAAGCTTTACCGTTTTTTTTCTACGCTCCCTAGAAATGTGCAGTAGGTTGCGGTGGCATATGGTACCTAGAGGATTCTCGGAGCTGAAGTCCACACTTCTAACTGCCAAGGCTGAGAAACACAAGTCTGTTTCATCTGTTCTCATGATCGTCAGAAATTAGAGGCAGAAAAAAAAAATCATTTTCCTCTGACTCTCAGTGCCTGTGGCTGACAATCCAGTTGAGAATATCTGTTGCCTGAACATCACCCTATCAATATATTTTCAGACACCTCCCATGCTGTCTATCTTGGCCAATGCCCCAAACAGCTGTTGTGCTTTAGTTGTTTTAATGAAGAGAAACTTATGATTGAGAAGTTGGCACGCTCCGATGCAAGGCCTGAGCCTGCTGCCTCATATTTTATTTGCAACAAAGCCTTAGAGAAGCCAAGCAAAAATATTTAGAAAATACTTTAAAATGAAAGAGTTGTGACGGAGGCAGGGGCCACAAGCAAGAGTAGTAGAAAGTATCTGGGGAGAAGGAAGAGACAGAGAAGGTGGTAGAGGACAACTGCAGCAATTTCCCTTTTAAATATGAATGCTTTGTGACTAGCTGCACCAAGATGGCAGGTGTTTTGTGAAAGCATTTGCATTCTCTCTTTGCTTCAGTGGATGGTACCTTCTGCTCCCTTGAACATTAAAAGGACTTGTCCAGGATGAAAAAGACAGAAAATGACATCTATATGATGCCTTATGTGCTTTTTTTGCCCATTCCTCCTCTTAGGAAGGAGCTCTGGACCTGTTGAAGAAATTGAACAGCTGTACAATGACCATTGAGCTGCTGCAGGTAAGGCTGTGTTCTGCAAAATGTGGATTTGAACCCATTTAACAGGCTTTTTAACTCCAAGCATTCCAGTATTACAGATCTAAATAGAGGTAATGCTTGCCCAGTGATGGTAATTGGGACCAGCAACTCTTGTCACTAAGCAATACAGTTGTAAAACATGATGGTCACATTACTGTGCTGCTTAGTGATAGCAGTTCTGGCAATTATGGTTGCCACTCTTAATCAAATCCTGCACAGTCATAAAGTACAATGTCACAGATACAGATATTTTTATTGGACAAACATAGTTAGACATGCAAGGAATTTTGTCTCCAGTACAGCAGCTCTCAGGGTACAATAAGCAACAGTACGATAATGCATGACAATGTTCTTCTGTAAATGTGCACATGAGTGGGACTTGTGATTTCCTGCTGGCTTCCCTATTGACTTTGCTTGTGGGAAGCTGGCAGTGAAGGTCACAAATGTCTCACAACAACAGTAGGAGCAGTAATGATAAAACAGCCCATAAAATAATAAAACAGCAACATGATCAAACAAAACCCAAACCTGTGCTTTAATCATCCCCTTAGGATGCCCTGCAGCAAACTCTCATCGCCCTCATGCCATGCCATGCCATCCTATTCATTATTAGCACAAACAGTTTTTTATCCTTATGAACCTCTTTCAGATTTGCTCCTTTTTCAGGTTAGTCCTTTGTTTTTTCCCAAGAAAATATGGGTCACAGTAAGGATAGTGCAAATTACCAGGAGCAGGACCAGCACGGAAGACATGGATCTCTTGTAAAAAAAGACAGCAGTTGACCTTTATCAGGTCAAACTTCAGCTTTCCTCCTCATTCCTAGCGTCTGCAATACTTTATCTTCCCAACAGCCCTGAGAGGGAGGCTGAGAGAGAAGAAATGATCCAGAGCCATCCAGTGAGCTTCATAGCTGAAGCCACTTGCCCACCCTTCAGTTCTGGTTTGATGCATTAGAATTAGTTTGATTAGGGAACCTGAAGATAATTTTCACCCTCATTTTATGCCCATTTTAATCATTTCATGGACACATGCATATTGTTTTCTTAGCAATAATGTTTCCATAAAAAGTTCTTGAACGTGTCCCAAACATGACACCAATCTGCTGCCAAAATTTTAAAAATCTGTTTGCTCCTTGGCATTTATAATGCTCTCCCCGATGTGGTTGAATGCTGATTTTGTTAACGCATTTATGGTTTTCCTTTTGCTTCGTTTCAATCAGGGCTGCTTGCAAGGGAGCACCAGAATCTGCGAGGAGTCAAAAGGAAGCCCATCTCTTCTTCTAATAGTTGCGTTCCACTGTGCAGATTTTGACAACCAGTTCCCCACCACTGCCACAGACACATGTGAATCTTATTAATGTACTGTTTGTCATTAATAACAGTACATTAATGTACTGTTTGTCAACTGGCGTCACTTTGGCGACTGAGGGGGCTTATGAATGGCTCAACTAGCAAATAATGTGGATACGTGATTTCCCATTGTTTCAGTGGCAGTGAGGAGGAATTGAGGAGATGCAGTGTCCTGGGCAGAGAAGGATCTTCCCCATCCTGACATCCATTATTATTATTATTTGAAAATGGGATACTGAGATTCTTTTCCCCACAAAGCAGGGGTTCCACTAATGCAAATCTTTGTTCCAGACCACAAAAATCGGTGTGGCTGTCAACACAGTGCGTAAGCATTGTTCAGACAAGGAAGTGGTGGCTCTGGCTAAACTCCTTATCAAAAACTGGAAGAGGCTGTTAGGTAAGCAGTCAGCTGCTCTTATGATGGGTGAGCAGCAGTGCCAGCTGGGGAATTCCTCGGTGGGAAGGTGATGATGGGCTGGCATCCTGGTTACAAAATCCTTTTCCAGCATAGTTGACTTGGGCAGGTGTTTAATCTGCCCCATTTCCTCTCATTTGCCTTGGTAGTCCTGAATCATGGCATTTTTAAACTATCTCTACCTTATTTTTAAAGATTATCTGTTTACAGTAATTTTTAAAAATCGTGTCATTTATTTGTAAAGTTTAATCTTACTTTGTTTATTAAATGTATATGCCCCCCATCTCACTATTGAAGAGGCTCTGGGTGATTACTGCAATTTGTTTTTTGGTGAATCACATCCCTGCCTGCTCTGGGATTATTACTTTTAACAAGGAACGTGTAGGACAAAAACGGTACGGATTAGGAATAAACATAAACGTTGTATGAAAGAATGGCTTTTAATAAGCCATTTTAATAAATAAGCGGCATTTGCCTTTAATGCCTTTTTTTAGGAATTAAAATAGGACAGTTTTTAATGACATAATTTGGGGGAGGCATTAGTATTGGGGATCCGGGTTTCTTCTCCTCCTTCTGCAGTCCTCTTTCTTTTTCTCGAGGATAAGAAATTTGCTTTAAAGCTTTCAACACAAATCTAGCCAAAGCAAGAATTTCAAAGGCTGGGTGAATACGTCACTTTTCACGGTGACCAAGTGGTGTCCTTACACTGTTCGTTTGGCTAAGATTCTGCTTGAATGCCCTCTTCTTCTTTCAGAGGCATCCGGGACCCAGAAAGGGAAAAAGGAGAAAGAGAAAGACATTGCTGTCTCTGGCTGGAAAGCTGAAGGGACACTTTCCAACTCTGTGAATGTCTGCAAAAGTCCTGATGGGAAGCAGAAAGACAGGTACTGGCATATTCAGACTGTTTGCACAGATCTGTCAGTCGTGCAACAAATAGCTAACACGCAAGTGTTTTGCACTACCATGCTAGGTAAACTTGAAAGAGCAGAATTGAGTGCTGGGAGTCCTCAGCTTACAATGATTTGGAACAACGGCACCGAAAAAAATTGTTCCTCACACTTATGACCGTGCAGCATCCCTCCGGTCACATGATCAAAATTTGGGTACATGGTATGCATTTATGATAGCTTCAGTGTCCTGGGGGGGTCACGCGATTGCCATTTGCAACCTTCCCAGACGGGTTCTGACACGGAGAAGCCAGATTGTGACAAAAATGGTGGTAAAATTAGGTGTGACTCACTTAACTGCCTTGCTGAGCTATAGAGATTCTGCTCCCGATTGTCATAAGTTGAGGACTACCTTGGGATTAGATTTAACTGGTTAAGAATGACATGGGAACTTGCAGTTCCCAAGGAGCGTGTTATGGGACATGCACTCTACTGCAGCGTTTTTCAACCTCAGCGATGCTAAGACGTGCGACTTCAACTCCCAGAATTCCCCAGCCAGAATGTTTTCTGGGAGGGAGTTTTGGTCCACACCTCTTAACATTGCTGAGATTGAGAAACGCTGCTATAGTGCAACCGGAGAGCCCAAGAAGGGGGAAGCTTTGCAAATCTTTCAAGGTGAGGGGCATTGAGTCAAGGCTCACAGGTGCTTGCCCAAAGTGGGAGGTAAAAGGTAGAGTAAAGGTTTCCCCTTTCAGTCATGGGGGGGACTCTAGGGGCCAGTGGCCATCTCCGTTTCCTAGCCGAAGGGCCAGCGTTGCCCGAAGACGCTTCCGTGGTCATGTGGCTCGCATGACCATATCCTGAGGTGCAAGGATGCTGTTACCTTCCCACCGAATTAGGCACCTATGCATCTCCTTGCATTTCTACCTGCTCTCAGGCTGCTACGTTGGCAGGAGCTCGGCAGACAAAGGGGGCTCACCCCCTTACATGGTGGCTCTTGGATCTCGAACTCGGTCCGCCAACCTTCTGGCCGACAAGCCAGCGCCTCAACTGCTCATGCCACAGCCTGCCTAAAGCGGAGAGGGACGAGCAAAAGGTGGAATGGCATGTAATAGGATTTGGTTCAGCGTGCGCGGGGGCACAGAGCGTGCAGCCCCACTGTTGTAGGCAAGGTGGTGTGCGATTGCGGGGCGCAGCTGCAACTTTCTGAGGGAAGATACCTTTTCAAAATTAGAAATACTGAACAGCTCTTTACATTCATCAGTCGATCCCTGAGTAATTGGTAATGGATCATAAATTTCTGATGGTTTAATCGTCAATCACAAAATATCTTTCCATCTGTGCCAGACTGTTGAAATGAACGAAACGGGGGAAAAACCATAAGAAATGGAATGTTTAAAGGCATATTTGTCTGTTCGGGTGCAGAAATCAAATTTCTAGGCTTGGAATGTGCTGAAAGGCACCTCAAATGGGGAGGGGAAGGGAATTGGGGGGTTTTCTTAAATATGATTTATCCTTTACTGTGAGATCTTATAATTTTAGTGAAGAAGATTCAACTAGCTTAATATTTGTCTTCGTCTTGCTTAAAGCAGAACTGGGCAATTTTTTTGTGAGCAAGTAGTGACATTATTATTTAACGAAAATTATGATTGATCAGAGATTGCAGAAACAGGGTGTTGGCACAAGGGAATTATAAAAATAGGTGTGTTTTTTTTCAAACCAGTGGTGGACCAGACTAGTGATTTTTGTTTGCTTATTTCAACTGTACAAAGTTACCCCAAGTTTATAAACGTTGTATTTTTTTTACTTGAAGGCTATCATAATCGAATTTTTATCAATAAGCTCCTGTTGTAACCTGAGAAGAAAAATTCGAAATTTTGTGATTTCACAGAGATACCTGAAAGAGAACTGTGAATTTCCCAAGTTCAGGAGCAAAATGGTTTGATCCCAAAACTGAGAATTGTTCAACAAGTGCACAATTGATCTTTGATTATTCCTCTTGTCTTCCTTTCTAGGAAATTGAATAAATCCACTCCACGTGAGGTAACACTGAAGAGTAATTGTTCCTTCATCTCCAAGTCAGACAGGTACTGTGCTGTAATTGAAAATGCAACTATTTAAAAAGATGTAAAAGGAATGAGAAATTCCTGGTGTGGGGAAAATTGCTTTTCAGATGAATGGCACTATTTAATAGACAAACTGAGACACAAGAACTGTGCCACTGTAGCTCACAGCAGCCTATGGTAAGTTTTATCAAAATATAGTCCCATAACAACTCCTGAACCTAAGATGCAACTGTTTCTTCTACCCAAGACAACTGTTTTTCATAAATAACAAAAGGGCAGAAAGTAACCTGAGATCGATTACATTAATACTTATGAATACATAAGCATGCATCCTTTCCCTCTCCTTTCTGAAATGTATAAATATGAGTGCATCTCTTTGTTTGCAGGGATGAGCCTCCCACTATTTTTTGGAGGACTCCCCTCCAATGTGCACTGTTAATGATAAATTCTGCAGGGAGCTTTAATTGTTTGCTTGGGGGGTCCTGCTTTTTGATTCCACACTGAATAGAAGGAAGGGCAGAGCCTTCCTTCTATTCAGTGAAGGGTTAAGAAGGGGATCAGTCAGGAGTCACTACACATGCATAAATGCCAAAGGTCCAACGTCTTGTGAAGACTATTAGCCTTATCTGGGGAGTGCAGGTGCTTGGCGGGCAGTTGGAGAAATTCTTGTGACCTTGTAGCTTCAATAAAACTGTTGATTAAAACTGCACGTCTAAGCTGATGCTTCAAGCCTTACATTAGATATTCAAAGACCTTTTCTTCCCTAGTTGCAAGCTTCTGGGGGGAAAAGTAGAAATTTTCTCTTAAAGTGGGCAGATTCTTAAAATGGCCAGAGGCTATTTTGCTTACACTCCTTCTCACTCACTGATTTTGCAGCCTCTATAGCACCCTAGATGGCATTACTGAAATTAATCAGTAATTAATATGCACCGTTAACTCACTCAAATCCTTCCCAAACAGGCCAAAATATTTCTGCCCATCCAATGATAGGATTCAGGAATCTGCATTCCTGACTATGCTATCAGATATGCTTTTTGCAGCCACAAATATATATTTTTTAAAATGCAGCTTCCAATCTGTAAAAGAGTATCTTCTTATAATTCTTAGGACTATTTTTTCACCGTATAACTATATCAGAAGGGTTAGAGCTTAAAAAGTAATAACCAGAATGTTGAATTAAGGTATATTAGCCCTTTAGCTCAATTCTTAACTCAGAATAAAAATCCATTTCTAGGTTTCTTAAAATGAAAAATTTATCTCCCTTGATCTTGTTTGTCCTTGGTGAAATGCTAGTTTTATTTTGCCACGACATCTCTTTAATTTCACTTTCCACTTCAGCGCAGGTGAGTCAGATTTTGTCCCCGGATTTGGCTATCTTGCTGCTTGAAAGATGACAGTGGTGTGCTGAGCTGATGACTTTGAAAAGTTCCTCCCAAGTTTATTAAATAAAGTCTGCAGCATATCTGCCACTTAAAAGGAGATGGCTATATAGCTGAATAAAAAGAAGCCAATTTAGTGAATATTTCTCAGTTCTGTAATATATTTGTGGCATAGGATGCAGATCCCAATAGCTCTCCTGTTGTTCTTTCTTCCTCAATATTGAATTTATTTTTCTCTAGATTAATTTTATGATTTTTCTCCCAGGAACGGCAGCTTACATGAATTAACACTTCTGCATATAGACATCATTTTGCCCTTTAAGTATCTTATTACCTTTATATGGTGCTTTTAAACCTGTAAAACATTTTCCACTATCTTCTCCTTAGATCCCAATGGCAGACAGTGGGGCCTGCTGTAATGCCAAAATGATAATGGGTGATGGTATCACACAAATGCCATCATTATACACTTTTATCTTGACATTATCATTGGCCCCTTTTTCCCAGATATCCATGGAATAAAGGGAAAAAAAGATTTGAGAATGAAACATTCCTGACTGTGTTTCTTATCCCTTGTTCTTAGGACTATTTTTTCACTGTATAACTTTATCAGTATTTCTCAACCTTAGCAACCTCAAGATATATGGACTTTAACTCCAAGATATTCCCCAACCAGCCACTCATCTTAAAGTTGTTAAGGTTGAGAAACACTGAACTATACACTTCCTGGGCATCATACGCTATTGTGCAGATGTGCATAAAACCAATAGGAATATCCATACTTGAAAATAACAGCATAGAAATCCTGCTTTTATTTTTTTAAAGCACAAATTATGCTTGACTCCAGTGACCTCCATAGCACATCCATGTAGTTTCTTGATAACAGACCTGATCTTGCCCTGGAACTCTAACCCAGTTATTTTCAAAGTTTGCAGGCCAGGGACCCTGTTAGTTAAAAAAAAAATTAAATTCCCATGACTCCTGATCAAGAGGCAAAGCTCTAGTGATAGAAATTGGTGGAGTCCTTCCTTCCTTCCTCTTCATCAAAAATAAAGTGTGAAAAATGCTGGTCTAACCTTTAACCCCAGAACAGCTCAATGGTTTCTCATCCAAATCCTAACCACATTTGTCCCTTCAGGCAAGATTGAGGGGTGCTGCCATCTGTTGCGCGTGAATGTAGTTACCCATCCGTAACAAAAGCAGTACAAAACAGCATTTTGCGCCTATGCTCTGCTAGGTGATAACATCCTCAAGACCTTTTCAATTCCTCTTTCTTCTCCATCAATGGCAAAAAGCATCTATTGAAGTGTGGCACTTTATTGATGCAGAGAGAGACGTGGTGTTAATATGTCCCCACTGAGGAGTCGCTGTATTAAAAAAATGCTGGCCCACAAGTGCCTTCAAAATTAAAAGAGACTCAGTGCATTGCTTGCTTATGGGGGTGTTTGTCTCCCAGCTATGTACTACTGAAACTCATAAATCATATAGATTGCCCTTTCTGTAAGTATGAGTTCAAGAGATGAATAACGTTACAGCTCTCTGGTGTATTTATATGTTTTATTGCTCCTTATTTTAGCAATTTTAATTGACTTGTCACTTCATAAAAGTTTAAACTCTGCATATAGTTCTGGAGAAAACTCTCTCTTCCCCCACCTTCCAGTTATTTCACCAGCAGGCTTACTTATTTTGCATTATTCATATACGGTTTTCATCACATCGTTTCATGTTGAGAAAAAAGCCTTTCAGAGAGAGTGCCGATATTAAGACAGTGGAAAACAAATGTCAGAAGTAATGGACATTTATTCTGATTTGTTGTTGTTCAGTCGTGCAGTCGTGTCCGACTCTTCGCGACCCCATGGACTGCATTACGCCAGGCCCCCCTGT
>JANHZU010107965.1:0-10017 GCA_032468055.1 Acrochordus granulatus
ATCTGCATATCTGAGGTTGTTGATATTTCTCCTGGCAATCTTAATTCCAACTGGTGATTCATCCAGCCCAGCATTTCTCATAATGTGCTCTGCACATAAGTTAAATAAGCAGGGTGACAGTAGACATCCTTGCCGTACCCCTTTTCCAATTGTTAGTACATGGTAGAGTGCAAACTTATTATTACTATATTGTTATTCCAGGTTCAATTTATTCCATCTGAATAAATTGAATAATAACTATTGAATTTATTTGAATAAATTGAGAATAACTATTGTTATTCCAGGAGCAATTTATTCCACCTGAAATCAAGTAAGCATAGCAGCCATCAAATAACCATGCCATGAAGACAGGTTTTCCTGCACAAAAAGGTTGTTTGTTATTCATGACTACATCAAAGCCATAGAGCAGCATGTTGGAAACCTACCTCTTTGAACTAGGTTGGGAAATATTATAGCACTTGACTTTTATAGGTGGTATAAACTGCCTAGAACTCTATCCACCTAATAGGGCATAATTAACATAACAGTCATACAATATATATTATAATCAACTTGCTGACTTTTAAGAATTGTGGAAACTTTGATCTCTTGGGAAAAAGCAACAATAACAGCTCAACCTGATTGGATAAATGATTCAATGCCACCAGCAACTGGCTATCAATTAAATCTTTTTTTTATGTGGGGTTATAGAATGCCCATAGGCAAAAAGATTTCCACAATTCATATTATTTATAATTTATACATTAAATATGTATTTATTTTGAATTAATTTTACAAGAGTTGAATTTGATTTTAAAAGAGTTGTATGTCCCTCCCCCAATAAAATAGCTCTGGGTGGCTCACAGCAATAAAAATATAAAAACATAAAAGATTAAAACCCAGTGCCCTGATCAACCACTCAGGATGCCTTCAACAACTCTTCACAATCTCCACTTTACCCTGGTGCCTGGGTGAAGAGCCAAGTCTTGATGGCCTTCCAGAAGACAAGAAGGGTAGTGGGTCTGCTGGACTGCTGGGAGGAAGGTGTTCCATAAGTTAAGCTCAGCCTTGAAAAATGCACTTTTCCAAGGTCCCTTTAGATGACAATATTTCAGAGAAGGGACCTAGAGCTGCTGATCCTGTCGGATCTAGTGGGATGGGCAGATACCTTCAAGAACAGACAGTCCTACTGTATGGCCTGGCTCTATGCAATATAAGGCTTTAAAGGTAATAACCATCACCTTGAATTGCACCGGAATGAAACTGGAAGCCAGTGCAGCTCACGCAACAGAAGTCTAACATGAGCAAATGAAGAGGCACCCAACAGAACATGTGGGATTGCATTCTGGACCAGTTTTAATTTCCAGGTAGTCTTTAAGGGCAGCCCCATGTAGAGCTTACTGCAATAATCCAAGATGTGTGGACTGGGAATTGTTTGTTATGACATCAGCTTCATTTGCACATTATGTTTAACAGGGTTGTGAATTCAGTTTCTGGGTTGGCACAATGCATTGAAGTCAGAATCTAATGAAATCAAGTTCTTACAACAGGCTGAGCTACATTTAGAAAAGAATCTGGCCAACGTTGAGCTTGAGCTTAAAATGTTCCTGCAAATGCCACCTATCGGTCTAACAGCTTACAGCAAGCATCTCGTGTGAACCTACTTTCTGAGTGGTTTAAAAGACAAATTGCCAGGATCAAAGTCACAAAATTAAGGATAAGGCTAGGCTAAGATTTCACAAAGAGGGGTCGTAAGGCATTGTTTGTTTGCAGATATAAACTCAGGTTTTATAACCCTTCAGATTCCCTCTTTGGATCATGTTGCAAAAAGATTATCGTGTTCTAAAGCTGTCTCTCTCAATCTTGGTGCCTTTAAGATATGTGGACTTCAACTCCCAGAATCCTTCAGCAAGCCATGCTGGCTGGAGGATTCTGGGAATTGAAGTCCATATATCTTAAAGGCATCAAGGTTGAGAAATACTGTTCTAAACTGTCATATTTAGGATTGTGAATATAAATACACTCATCCTTCACCTTATCGGAATATTTCATGAGTGTGTTGTTGTTGTTTTGGAAATTGCACAATTCCACTGTGGATAATGTAATTTACAGCCTTGATCCCCAGCCAGTAAGTTTTCTTCCCTATTTCACCTTGATTATACCTGAAAGCATGATGTAAATTGTTTTTCCAGGTAGGGGGAAGTGAACACATGCTTGCACACCCGAAGGAGTTGTATCCAATTTTGTGGCACAATAAACAAGAAATTTTAGCTGTGCTAAAGATCGGGAGGAGTCTAGTAGTACCTTTTCTGACCCACACATTGTATTAAAAGCAACATCTTTTGTGAGTGGCATTTCCCAAATGCTTCTGCTTTTTAATATTTTTTTTTGTCAGAAAAGGTGCCACCAGGCACCTTCTGATTTTTTGTTTCTACAGTTTTACACAGCCCTCCCAGGCTGTTCAACTATGGTAGTAAACCGAAGACTTGAAGAAAACAACAAATGTCTGATTTTTTTTCCAGCATTTGAGATGTGATGAGAAAAAATTCTTGGTAATAAGGCATTTGTCAGGTTGCTATATGCTGATGGGGTGTGGGGGTTTATTAAAAAAAGGGAGTACTTTTAAAAAAATCCACCCACATTTTCAGCAATATTTTTCCGGTTGGGGATAGTTTCTAGTTATTTTTGTCTGAACCTCAAAAAAGCTAAGCAGGGTAAATCCTGTTAATACTAGGAGAACAGACTTCCAAGAAATTCCTATCAAACCCACCCACATCTCTTCTCAATAACCTTAGAAATAATTTTATGGTTATTTTATTTTCCTTCCTTAGCCTCTTTCATTGCTTACTTACTCAGTTATCACGAATGAAATATCTTGTACAGGTAGTCCTCAACTTACAACCACAACTGGGAGCCAGAATTTTCATTGCCAAGCATGGCTGTTGATAAGCGAGTCGCGCTTGATTTCACAACCTTTTTTGCCGCAGCTGTTCAGCAAATCCCTGCCGCTGCTAAGCGATTCATACAGTCATTAAGCAAATCTAGCTTCCCCCGTTGACTTGGCTTGTCGGAAGCCAGCTGAGAAGGTCACAAACGGCGATCATGTGATCCCAGGCCGCTGCAAGTATTGTAAATACATTTATTTATTATTTATTTATTTATTTATTAAATTTGTATGCCGCCGAAATCTGAAGACTCTCGGCGGCTAACAACAATAAAACAATACAATTAAAAACACTAAAATAAAATACACCCATTAAAAATGCATGCCAATTGCCCAGCACCAAACTTTGACCATGTGATGCTGCGACGGTCATAAGTGCGAGGAGTCATAAGTCAGCTTTTTCAGCGCTGTTGTAATGTCGAACAGTCACTAAACGAATGGTTGTAAGTTGAGGACTACCTGCACGGGGAAAGTAGGTCCATCTGGGAGCAGAGTTCTTGTAAAACAGGCAGGACTGCGTAGCTGGAAGCAACCTTGAGCTCTCGGATATACTGCGGAAAATTACAGCTGAGGCCCCGAATCGTCGGTAGGTCTGGGAATTAAGACCAGTCATTTCAAGCTCCTACAGGGAGAGGTATTTATGCAAGATTAACAGGTTATTAGAAATATTTTTTATTCTTATCTCGGCAAGAGACTTCAAAAGTGAATGCCAGGGTCATTTAGAAGAACATTCCCTGATGACTTCGCCAAAGCAGTAATGAGTTTTCTGCTGTCAAGCTGAAACAGAGTCGGGCATGAATCATTTGATTTAATTAAAGAATCGGGCTTTGTTTCCATGCTCAACTCATCGCAGCCCCGATGCAAAGTATGAGCTACTTGACATTAGCCGCTTGCTCAGAGGAACGGGAAGAGGCACGTCGACTCCTAGGTTGAGAGTTTAGCTAACAAAAGACTAGTTTGTATTCCGCTGGAGCGGATCCAGTCAGGTTTCAGTTAATGGGGAAGCCCCTGGTAAAGGTCACATCTTGAGAGCTGACCATCACGCCAAAGACGGCCGGTGCAGCAGGCATCCCATAGGTACAAATGTGCATAGATGGCGTTTCTCCCTTTCTGGAGCAGGATGGATTGCACCGAGGGAACTCTGGAGATCTCCCAAGATCTCCTTGTCCACAAAGTTGATGCGCCATCGCCGCGGAACGCGAATGGGATGAAGACTGAAGCGCTGCCGTGCGTCAGTTGAAAATAGGAATGGCTGGAGGGATGGGATCAGATCTATCAATGGTATCAGCCGCTATGGTTCACAGCCTCTCTTGCAAAGCCATGGAAATGTGGGGAGACTGGTGCGTTGCTTGGCCAGCGGCGGCATCTTCTGTAGCAGGAGTGTCCAACCTTGGCAACATTAAGGTGTGGACTTCACCCCCCAGGATTCCTCAGCCTGCACAGCTGGTAATAATTCCAGGGCCACCGAACCACAATTCCCGGCATCCCTCGCCACCCACCACGCTTCCTTCCAGTGGTTGCCTAACTCACCCTCCTTTGTTCGCTCAGCTTTTTAAAATTACTTTTGATTTTTCCATCAGTTTTTTAATGACTCTTGCCCTGCACAAAGCATCCAAAAGGTTTAAGCTTTAGCCTCATTATTAATGCTTCCAGCAGGAAGTCCCGTTGCAACGCAGTCTGATATTGAACGTCCTGCTCTTCTTGTGGTCCAAGGTGTTCTCAACAGGTGCCTTCCGCTCCAGCCACAGCTCCAAGGCGCCCTTTCTTCGTTCAGCCGCTTTGATGGCCCACCTTTTACAGCCGTATCTTGCACCTGGGAAAACTATGCTTCGACCATATGAGTCTGTGCTGTTGATGTGATGCCGCTGCAGTTTGCTGCGCTCCCGCTGTTCCAGGCCGTCAACTGCATTTCGCAAACCACCTTGTTGCTGGGCCAGCTTTAGGCTAGGTGTGCAGTGGCCGAAGGTGCCAAAGCTTAAGGGGAGCCAATGCAGCTTCTCTTTCCAAAACGAAGGCTATTCTGATCATGCAGATGTTTGCATCATCAGGAGGTTCCAAAACCCATAAGCAGCAGTCTTCCAATAGGATTTTATTGGCTTCTAGGTTAAAGTTATCATACTCCCACCCAAACCAAAAAACTAAGAGTCAGAATTCATGTGGCCTAGGGGGACTATGTACCCCTGTGGTTAACACATCAGGTTCATGCATTGTGCTAGACCCGGTTAAAACAAATTATGGTTCAGTAGGAACCCAACCTTGTCTCAGCTAAATGAATTTCAGCCTGGCCAGTGATTAGTTGGCAAACTGTCAAAAAAACATTATCCTAATACAGGTAGTCCCCGACTTATGACTTAGCAACCATTCAATTATGACAGAGCTCCCCAGGAGTACTTCTGACCCAGTTCTGAAGTTTCAATGGCTGCTCCCCGAGGTTGGCAGGAGCTGGAGCAAGTAACAGGAGCTCACTCTATCACGCGGTGCCTGGGTCTCAAACTCGGGCTCCAACCTTCCAGCCAACACACCCAGTGTCTTAACCACTAGGCCACTGTACCCTTCAGGACTACATTACCCAGATCTAAATGTAGAGACTCAGGGCAGGTGGGGAGATCTGTACAGACATGGAGAGACCACTTGGCTTTGGCTAATGCACCATTCCAGCCATGTGAACCACACAGTTCAGTCTGCTAGGCTTGCAGGGGGAAAAGAGCATTGGTTGAAAAGACAGTAGCATGCGCAAACCTGAATTCTCAAGTCTGCTTTGAGACGCATCTCACAGCCCCTGTCCTAAAACTGCTCATGAATCAAGCTTCTCTTCTGGGGCGAAGTCCTGTTTCTTCCCCATAACCCATAAATTCAATGCACTCAGATCTTAATCTGAATATATGACAGGTGCCCTCTGGAGGTCCTAAGCGTCACTTGCCATTCAGATACCAACTAGCGAGGGTCTTGTTGTCTAAAACAGGATGTCCAACCTTGGCAACTTGAAGATGTGTGGACTTCAACTCCCAGAATTCCTCAGCCAGCATTGCTGGGCATTGCTAGGTGAGGAATTCTGGGAGATGATGTTCATCTTAAGTTGCCAAGGGAGGACACACCTGGTCTAAAACCTCTGGAAGATGCTTTCCTTGTCTTCAGCTATTGATGAGACATGAGTGACATGAGAAACTATTGTGCTGGGAAGAATGTCCCAGAGATGGACATGGGAGAAGACTTGGGGCAATGTTGGCTACTTGTTGACTATCACAATGGAAGTTCGCTTGGTACAACCTTCAACCCTCTCCTTTGCATGCTTGTTTCACAGCTCCTGCAGTCCATCCCAGTAGGAATCGGGCAGGTATATGGTTGCGATAACCCCTGGACTGGTGGCATCATCATCCTGGCTCTTTTCGTTTCGTCCCCTCTCATCTCCATTCATGCTGTGATTGGCTCAGCAATTGGAGTGCCCGCAGGTATGGCAGATGTCATCAATTTATTCCGCCCAGCAACTTTCCCCAACCTGGAAGACCCCAAATGTGTTTGGCCGGATCCCAGGATTCTTCTTGGCCATGTTGGTAGAAAGTTCTGAGAAGACATCAAGAGTAGCTCTTGCATGCCAACATCTCAAGAGCTTCATGCTGAGAAAGCTGTTCTGTGGTACCACGCATGGACCAAACTCTGGGATGATCTAATGTATTTATTTACAATAAGATTTAGTAGCAAAGGTTAAAGAAATGTCGATGGCTGGGAATGACACTCGGCCGTTGAGTGTCTGAGCAGAGCAGGCGGGCTGATGACCCAAACCAGGCAAGAGCGTGATCTTCTGGGTCAAGGAGAGCTTGAGGAGTTTCTTCCTTGTTTTAGCCTAAGCTAATTTGGGAATTCATTCTGGTTTTGAGTATTTCCCTCCCAAAGCGAGAAGAAGCGATGCCGCCGGGTGACAGTGACTGTGATCGCCGGTGGTTCCAAAACCCCTAAGCAGCGGTCTTCCAATGGGGCTTTATTGGCTTCTGGGTTAAAGTTATCGTCTTCCCACCCAAACCAAAAGCAAAAAACTAAGAGTCAGAATTCGTAGCTAAAGTCAGACGGAAACTTCTGCAGGGAGACCACGTACGGACGTGAGTCTCTTAAAGCCCGCTTGAAAGCCTTAACAGTGCAACCTGGCCAAAAACCCGTCAGGCATCGTGGCGAAGGTGCTTGACCGGGAGTGGGAAGACCCGGGGTCGAACCCACTTTCAGCCAAAAAGTTACCTGGCTCTCTCAGCCCAGTCTAGCCCACAAGTTTACGGAGGGCTGAAAAATGAGAGCTGCGTCCACCTTCTTCTATGGATGTTCTCGCCCATCCAGGTCACGATTATAGCAAAACTGCAACAATGCCCACCGTCAAAACGCGGGAGGATAAAGATCGGATAGAAATCTCGTGCATAAATAAGCCTCCGTGGGAAGAGCAAAACCCAGAAGAGTGCCCCTGTTTCTCGGGCCCGCGTTGCGTTTCCGTAAACCCAGCCTAGGACTGCGCTGGCTTTGTCGGCAGCTGCGTCGCCCTGCGGGATCCTGCTCATCTCGGGTCAAAGGTGTCGGTTGGGATAGGAGGACACCAGGAGATCTGGAGACCTTCTGAACTGCTCTGTCCTCCCGGCCTTAAGCTCAGGAGTTTTTTCATCTGTTTTGCTTTGTAGCCCTGAGTCTGGCCTCTCCTCTGGACAAAATTTACGCCGGCTCGTGGAATTACAACAGCTGCCTCTCCTGCATTGCCATAGGAGGGATGTTCTACGCTCTCACCTGGCAGACATTTGCACTGGCCGTAGCTTGCGGTAAGCAACCAATCTGTTTACAGTGCTGGAACACAAGTAGTCCTCGGCTTACAACTGGTCACTTAGTGACCGTTCAAAGTTCCGATAGACCGACCTGGGGGGATGCTTACAATTTGGACTGAAAGTACCCATGGTCGACCCCCCCCCCAGATCACGTGACTGCACTTCTGGCATTGAACAACGAGGCCGCTTTGTTAGTCATTTGCAGCATTCTGCAGTCGTGTAACTCTGTTTCATGATGGTTTTGCCCAAACCTGGCATTAACTTCCAGTTTTCAGCAAAACCATGCCCATAGCGAACAATTGGTTTGCTTAATAACTGCAGATTCACTTAATGACCACGGTGATTTGCTTAACAACTACCACAAAAGATGTTGTTAAATAGGGTCGGCTGGTCACCGACTCCATTACAGTTATAACTCGAAGACTACCTGTAGGGTCAGATATTTGGGGTGAATACACTTGCTCTGCTGACCTTCATGCCATGGCCCATGCTATAGATTATATTCTGGCATGGTGTGATGGGCTGTTTCACCCCTCCCAGGTCCCAACAGTAATGGCTGAACCTCAAACTACGCAGCCTGTTTTTAGCCTGGGTGTTGTGTGAACCCTCCCTTGGATTAGTTTTTGTGTTCCAACAGCCACGCAGTTGGACCAAGATAAGGTCTTAGCCAGCCAAATCCAAGAACTCGGGTGAAGAAGAAAAGTGCGAGAACAGAGGAGTGTAATGGCTACGCTGTAAAAAATGACTATTTTATTTTATTTTATTTTGGCTTCGCATGTGGTCCAAACCCAACAGTCCATTTGATGTTTATGGTTTGGACGCACACTTAAAGTCGAATACGGAATTTGGTTGTTTGTGTCGCTATTTTGTTTTGTGTTGTCTTGCAAGTACACTGAGGGCTGCTGCACCGGAGTCAAACTCATTGGGCGTCTAGCCATGCTTGGCCAATGAAGTATCTGCATCCGAATCCCCCCAACATGGCTTTGCCTGGTAATCAGGTTGGGGGAGAACCACCATTCTGTAAAAGCATTGCATCCTGGGGTAAATATAACAGAAAAAAAAATCAGACGTAGACTTAAGAGGCTGATTTGTTTTTGGCCAAATGCAATGTATTAACCCAGCTTCTTGGATTAATAAACCATCATTTACAGCTTGGGATGTAAGCTGTCAGCCAACCATGGTTTAGCCTAGCGGGGATGGGCCCCACTCGCACAACTTGCATCATGAATACATTGGGAAAGTGAGGAAGTGTTGTCCCACCCCATCCCCACAGGGCCATCCTCGGATGAGGATCAAAAAAGTCAAGATGGCAGTCACGCCTGTGGCACAAATTCGCCTGAGTGCAAGATGTGCAACAAGAGGGGACTTTGTTGCCATCTTGACCATCTTAATCCCACACACACCTCCTGTGCAGATGCCCCTAGTTGCATGCCTCTGATTTAAAACTCCTTAAAAAGAATTACAGGTAGTCCTTGACTTACGACCATAATGGAGTTCACCATCACGGTCATAAGTTATGAAGGTTGCTTTATAACCTTTTCTGTGGCAGTCGTTAAGCGACTGCTATGGTCATTAAGAGATCCTAATGCATGCCCGTTTTCAGTAAAACCCTTATAAAATGCAGTCACGTGACTACGGGACTCTGAAGACGGCCTAAAATGCAGCCTGACTGCTGAGCACCCCGAAGTTTGGTCGCGTGACTGTGGGGGGCCCCAACATCAGAACTTCAAATCCGGGTGTTAAGCAGTCTGTCAGAAGACCCACTGTAACTTTGAACAGTTTAAGCAACCGGTCGTAAGTTGAGGACTGTCTGTAATGGATCGGCGTCTCCTGGACTACCTAACGTTCAACCGCTTACTATTTCAGAGTCTCCCAATAGCAAATAATGATATTTATTTTTATCTTTATTTTTGCAGCCTTTTTTACCACCTACGTGGGAGAAGCTATGAGCCGTATCTTTTCCGGGGTAGGTTGCTAATAAGGAACAAAGATTGATTTATACCCATTTATCATGATTTATTCTTTCCTCACTTGGTGCGGGGGGACTCAAGGTAGCTTAAAAGGGGGGATGTCTTATTTTAGCCTCGCAACAGACTAAGCCTGAATTGCTCCGTTCCTAATGCAACATTTTCATCATCACCACTCTGTTCTTTCTCCTGTTATTCTTAATTCCCCCTTTGCAAGAAAAACAAAATATTAATAATGACGCAAGCATACTGCCTTTATTTTCAATAAGTAATTGCCTTTATTTTCCATTTTTAAAAATAAACCTGGGCCGCTTTAAGAAGTGTGGACTTCAAC
>JANHZU010108034.1:0-10017 GCA_032468055.1 Acrochordus granulatus
GCCTCCTCCAGAAAGGGAGCGATTCTCTCCCCATCGTCAGCGGTGGCCGAGCAGCCTCTGCTCCGCAGGCAGAAAACCGGATTCAAGGGGCTGGGGGCAGGGAGGAGCCCCCTTTCCTTCTTGCCCTGTGCCCCTCGCCCCTCTTTGGGGCAAAGGCCCGGCTGAGCTGCCGCTGCCTCCCGCCCTCACCGGGTCCCAGCCGCCACTCCGGGCGGCCCCGGGAGGTAGCGGGCCCAGGCAGCTCCGGGCAGGCGAGGGGCTGGGGCGGGATGCAGGCAGCTCGCTTGGCTCCAGCCAAACTCTTCCGCAGATTGCAGTCATAGCAACCGCCTGGGGTTTTCCCAGCCGGAGCCTGGAGGGCGATAAAAGACGGGATGGAAGGAGGGACGGAGGGATGGAGAGAGGCGCTGCGCTGCGCAGCGCTTCAGGGCTGGCATGGGCACAAGGGGCACCTGGCGGTCTGGCAGCCTTTCGGGCGCGCTTTCCCTTCCAGCCAGGAGGGAGGGGGAGGAGGATGGGCTGGGAAGGGGAAGAGCAGACCCGCAGCGAGCTGGGGGCCTGGCCGGGGCTGGGGCGGAGGAGCCGCGCTGCCAGGCGGGGCAGGTTGCGGGATGCCAGCAGCTCGGTAGAGAGCGAGCGAGCGCTGCTCCCTCTCGGAGCGCTGCTCCAGCCTCCTCCTCCTCTCCTCCCCCTCCCCACCTTAGCAACAGGAAGAGAGCCACGCTGGGCAGATTTCTTTCGCGAGGGGGAGGCTGTGATTTGTGGACGTGGAGATACAAAGCCAGGCTGGCTCTTGAGTGGCTCTGGGCTGCTCAAAGGCGCACAAAGGCAGTGCGTTGGATGGGCAGGCATCTGGGTCGGATGGACAGGGAGAGGTTTTCAGTCCCTCCCCCCAAAACCTGCCAACCTGCTTCCCAGGTCACCCCTATCAGCAACTCTCCAGACTGAGCGGGCTTTGATGCTTCGGAAAGCCATGGCCCAGGCCCACCCATGGCTGTGTCTGGATTAAGCCCATGGAGGCGATTGCACCGTACCCAGAGACCAAGGACCCGCTGGGTGGGGTTTGCGATCTGACCGAGCTCCCAAAAACTAACCGAGATTAATGCCAACCAAACTTTGTCGGTTGCACCATAATCCAGGTGTGCAGTTGACCTGGGAAAGCCACCCCTGAATCACAGATTTTGCTTGTCTTCACAGCACCTCAGTCATCTGGGCTTCTCGTGTCTTACCTCTGAGGAGGAGAGGGGCAGATCCTGCATGGGGCTAGGAAGTCAGCTCAGCTCCATATTCTCCAGGCCAAGCTCTAGAGAATGCACAGAATTGTTTTTGAAAGTGATGTATTTTGGAGACACTCGTTAATCTCCCTTCTCACTCACAAAAGTGTTGTCTATCACAGCAGAGCTGGACGCATTGTTTTCCTACATCTTCCTATGCGTAGTCGGCTCAGTGCGCTGTCTGCCTTTCGAATGCTGGGAACACCTCCACTTTGCCATGGGGGAGGGGAGGTCCCAAGTTTTCTCCCCAGTTTTAAGCAGAAGATACCTAGAATGCACATGATCTCTCCTAAGGACCTTGGAGCACCCTATCCCAAGGATAAGTGGCCCCCTTTATTGCTGTCCCTAAATAGGAGGCAATACAGGCTGTAAGGGGCTGCTTTTCTTAGACCATAATTTCAGAGGACACCCATCCCTGTCCTGGCCTGACAGGCTTTCAGCTTCTAGCACCGGGTTTCCCAAGCTTGACAACTTTTAGGATTGACTTCAATTCCCCGAATTCTGGCTGGGGAATTCTTGGAACTGAAGTCCATGCATCTTAAAGTTGCCAAGGTTGGGAAATGCTGCTCTAGCAGCACAAAGTGAAAGTAGGGACAAGTAACTCATTCTTGTAGACATATGGTGGGATAAGATTCGGGGGTACAGCACTGCCCAATTGCCTTGAGAAAAAGGAGGATCTTTCATCTCTGGGGACTTTTAGCCACCCCTGATGCTCTGAAAGCCAGGCTAACTGCACCAAGAGGATCCAGGCCTGCAGAAGGGGCCTGACGCTTCATCACGAACCCAGTTGTAGGTTCAACATCTGCAGAGTCATGACCACCCATAGAAACATGAAGCCAGTAAGATAGAGCATTTATGATAAAATACAGGTGGTCCTCGACTTACAACCACAACCGAGACCAGAATTTCTGTTGCTAAGCAAGAGGGTTGCTAAGCAAGTCACAACTGATTTTTACAACCTTTCTTCCCCTGGTTGTTAAGCAAATCATGCAGTCGTTAAGCAAATCTAGCTTCCCTATTGATTTTTTTTTGAAAGCCAGGAAGTTTGCAAATGGCAATCACATGATCCCAGGATGTGCAACTGTCATAGGTGCATGTCAGCTGCCGAGCATCTGAATGTTGATCATGTGACCGTAGGGATGCTGAGATGATCACTGGCTGTAAGTCACTTTTTTCAATGCTGCTGTAACTTTGAACAGTTGCTAAATGAATGGTTGTAAGTTGGGGACTACCTGCATGCTGTAAAGTTTTTTGCCTTGCTGCACATAAAGTGGTTGTGAACATCATTCTTAGCCACACTGAAGCTCCAGGCCAGCCATGCAGGGGGACAGTTCATGGCCTTGAACAGAAACCCCTTCAAAAGCTGAGTTAGATGCTCACCTGGGGGTGCTGGCCCCACCGACTCTCTGTGTGATCTCCAGATCTTGCAAGGTGTCTTGTCCAAGGCAGAATTCAACCATAAGAAGCCAAGCCGCCTGTCCTGATCTGCCCTTTGGCAAACCCCCAGACAGGTAAGGGGGCCACCGAAAACTTGAAGAGAAGTTGGTTCGAAGAGAAATCGGTGCTCAAACGCAGATCCCCTTTTGCTAAAGCCAGTTTGAGAAACCTGATCTCCCTCACAGGGTCATCATGCTGGGAACATGTTTGGAAGACCGCCCTGTGGTTGCCAACGCGGGGTCTTCGTGCGAAGGCAAGCGGTCAGGAGAGACTGCAAGGCGTGGCCGAAAGGGCCAAGAGGGCCGTTGCGATGGGATGACGCCGATGAGGAGGGGGAACTTCGATGGCACCGCTGTTCTCTTTCGCTGCGGGTGTGATTTTGCTTGATTACAAGGCTGTGAGCTGTCCCCCCAAGGCTGGACAACATGCGGACAAATAAGTCTGCAGAGCTCACCAAGCCGGCCTTTCCCAACTGGGCCACTCCCAAAGGGTCGCACCTCTAGTTCTCCGACTTTTTTCCCCCAGAAGCTGCAGCAGCTGTGAAACGTAGTTTGCAGAAGCTTCAGCCAGGAGAGCCCTACGGCACGTGATGGCCGAGCTGTTCTAAATAACCACCAGGTGCCCGAAAGCTCCTTTGAACCAAGTAAAAGTCAACTTTAGCCCCTCGAGCGCCACACCAGCAGCCGGCTGAGATTTCCTGGCGCCCTCTGGAAAGATCAGCACCTGAAAGGGGTCCTGCTCCCTACAAGGCAAGGGCCCTTCCTGGGTGCCTGGGCGCAGAAGAGGACCAGGCTCTTCTGCCTCCTTAAGAGCTGAAATCCAGCTTACGTCTTCCACATGGAGCCACTTCCAAGTGGCCCCTAGGCCACAGCCTTCTGCCATGCAGAAAAACCACATGAGGCTCTTTTTTCATTCTCTGCCACAAGGCCAATCGCAGCTGCAGATGCCCTGTGTGTCCCTTGTAACCAAAAGTCTGATTTTTCCAGGAATTTTGTGAGCCCTTGCTATCAGGGTCAGCCGGAAAAGCACGGATGGGTCAACAGCTGGATTGTCAGGCTCGAAAGATGAGATCCAGGCACCGAGATTCAGACAAACAGATTTGTTGTTCCTGCCTATTTACAAGAATCTGCTCAACTAATGGTCGAACACCAGCGATTGCAAGACAAGGCTCAACAGCCATCAGGGAGAGCCGGGCCCTGTACGTCTGTGGATACGCAGGGACTCCAGGCTGCTGTCACATTTGACCCCTCCGCCATTTCTTCTCCTACAGGGATTCCCACAAAACATTTGGCCAGGTCAAACGCAATCAAGCAAGATGACAGGAAGGCAGGGCAAATTATGGGTCCCATTCATTAGGGATGTCCATCTGATGGGACCACGAAAAAGGGTCTTCTCCGTGGTGGCCGTGGTCTTCTCTATGGAACATCCTTCTCCTGGAGATATGATTGGCTCCCACTCTGCAGCTCTTCTGAAAGGCCCTAAAAACGTGGTTTTGTCAGCAGGCTTGGGGACCCCAAATGGAGACAGAGCTGATCAGGCGGCTAATTTGATTGTGTTGTTGCTGCCATACAAGGTGGGGGATGTTGTTTCTTATGGTGTTTTATTATATGGTGATTTTTTAAATGCTGTAAGCCACTCTTCATAGTCATCTGTGTGCGAGTGGGGCAGCTATATAAATGTTTAAATAAAATAAATAAATAAGAGACTAAGCTGAGTTACAGGGGTCTCAAAAAGCCAAGTGGCAGGTCATACTTATGCACTGCAGGGGGGGCAGGGCTTCAGTGCCATGGTTGTGCTTGTTGACTTTTTTGACCCCCTTGCTGTAGTTAGAAGTTTGGAGACTGGCTGTGCTGCAGAAACTCAGCCCATTCCGCCAAGTGAAGGGGTTCAGTTTGGGTGTGAAACCAGACAATCAGATTATTCGATGGGCTCTGGGTCACGGAGAGTCGAGGGCAGCATCCCCATCCTTTGCCCACAAGGAGGGCACGACCGTTGCTGGTTGGAAGGCAGCAGAGGCCTTCAGGGTGGGACCGTTCAGTCAAGACCCTCTGGGGCAGCGGAGCAGGCCCTCCCCAGGGAACACGACGGACGGAGAGCAGGTGCTCCCGCGGGCAGAGGGTTCGTCCCCGAAGGGGCTCGCCGGAGCAGGCTCCGGCAGCACAGCAAGCGGCTGGCGCGCAGCTCCCCTCCGGCACTGCTGGCCCAGCCGCTGAGGCTGGGCAGGCTGAGAGGCGGCAGGGCAGTGGGTCGGGGCAGGCTCGCCCCTCGGCAGCCCTCCGTCCGCCCCGGCTCCTGGTCGGCGGGGGGGCCCGGAGGCTGCAGCCGGATGGATGCTTGCAGTCCTTCTCGCACAGCCTCTTGCAACCATAGCAACAGACACATGTTCTGTCCCAGCCGAGTCTGCAGCCCAGCCAGAGGGAGGCACGCAAACGTTAACCGCTTCGAGGCTGAGCGCCTCCAAGGCGCTCCCTCTCGGCCGCAGGGGGCTGGCCCGCTCCTTGCCCCGGGGCGAAGCTCGTGCGCCAGGAAAGCAGGGGGGCACTCGGGATCCAGCGCCGGTGCCCCTTTGCCAGGACCCACAGAGGCAGCTCTCGGCCTGTCCTGAGCAAGGGTGGGGAAAAGCAGGCCTGCAGGCGGAAGCCGTCCTCCGCTCCCACCAGCCGGAGGACCTGGTTGCTCTGCAAGGCCGGGGGTCTTTGCAGCCGAGAGGTTTCACTTCTTCAGCGATGCAACCCTCACATCCTCCTTGCTTCCTTCTTGCTGCGCATTGCTCTGGGAAAATGGAAACACACACCGAGGTTGCCTTTTCTCCACTTCCAAACAGGCAGCCATCCAAAGCGTGTTCATTTTTCCTTCTTGGAAATCAACTGGGGGGAGATAGGACCAGAACGATGGAAGAGAAGCAACGCGCCAGCTTCACCGTAAGCAAGGTGCGAAGCTGGCGAACGCCAGCCCTTGAGCAACAAGGCCCTGGCAACGGGGGCGCGTTGGAGCAAAACACGTTGGGCCTGCCGCCTCCTGCTCCCACACAATGCTGGGAGCCAAGCATTCCCACCCAACCTCCCAAAGTTCAGCTGTGCCAGCCCCACACCGACTTTTAACTAGCCAGATGGGGACACGTGCTGTAGCACGGTGGGCAAAACTGGAGTGTCTGCTCGGTCCCAGCCAGACGACGCACGTGGCTGGAGCACAGACCAAAGCCGTGCTGAGTCTATCTCAGAGCGTGGATCAATGCACACACAAAGAGCAATTAAAACCAAGTTAGGGAACCCTGTCATCACCTTCTGGACAGTCCCAGGAATGCCAGTTGGAGACCCAGGCCCTGTTTCCGGCAGCAAAGAGCTTCTGCGCAGATCCGACCTCGGAGAGGGACTCTGTTCTCTGTAAGGGAAAAAGGAGAAGCAGCAGCCCAGTGACGACTGAGTGGAAAACGGCGCGCAACACATCTGCCGCCCTTTGATTCAATGGGAGAGGAACGACAGCGTTGCAAGTGTTTCACGCTTGGCTTTGTCGATCGGTAAGGTGGTTTAAGACCTGGGCTGCTGCACCCTTAAGAGCTCTGCAGAATCAGGGGATGGGGGAACGGTCACGAAAGCCCCCGCAGGACCACAGAGAAACTACCCCGGGGCGGATGTGTCCCTTTCGGACACGTGAGAAAGCGCTGAGTCCTTTCAGGATCCCAAGGTGACGACCCGCAGTCCTGCTCTCCTCCTTCGCCCCTGATCCTGCCAGCCACCCGCCCCTTGCCCAGGGCCGGCAGGTCTTTTTCATAACCTTCAGAGAGTCTCAGCCGTTCGCTCAACATCCAGGGCACGTTTCCCCACGGAGCAGTTTGAACGCTCCCGCACATTCCTGGCATGAAGAGCAGGGGGCGACTGAAGCAGGTGCTGAGTAGAGAGCCCAGAACCCGACCCGCAAGAGGACCGCAGAGGGAGATGCAGCCTGGGAGAGGGAGGACTTTCCTGCCGGAGAGGACGATTCATCCATGGAACAGCTTCCCTCCTCCCCGAGTCGTGGGTGCTCCATCGCTGGGGGTCTTCAAGAGAAGGCTGGACAAGCCTTTGTCCGGCATGGTGCAAGGACTCCTGCCTTGGACAGGAGGCTGAGCGAGGAGGCCTCCAAAGTCCCTTCCAGCCCCGCGACTGCATTATTCTTACCTGAAAGAGTCGTCGCTATAAGCTTCCCTGAATCCCCTCTTCCTTGGCCCCTGCTGAGACCTTCCCGTTCCCTTGGCTTTATTTTCAGCGCATAACCAGAGCAGGCCAGCCTCGAATTCCCTGGGAAATGTGTGTGGTGGTTCTTTGCAGGCTTCGAATGCACTCCTCAGGAACCAAAAAAGGGGCCTCCTTGTCCAACGGGGCCATTGGTACAGCGAACAGTTTGGAGCGGTGGGCCCAACAGGGGCAGGTGGCCTGGGAAGTGGACCGAAGAGGCTCAGGCTGGGGCCGAGGACCGAGCACACCCACCGGACAGAAGGGGTCCCGCACAGTGGCGTTTTCAATGGGGGTTCTCGTAAAGACACCCGCTGACCCGCAGGGGTGAGGAGAGCTGCGGGGAGCACATTTTCCGAGCATCATTTTACCATCCTCATGCTCAGCCTGCAGACATCCGAAAGGAAAAGCGAGACCTGAATGTGCCTTCGGACAGAGTGGATCCTTCCACCAGCTGAGTTGTGGGGGCTCTTTCTGATGGCACATGGGGCTGTTTTTGATGGCAATCTGATCTGGGTCAGGGCTGCCACCAGCTTTGGGCTGCAAGAATGGAGAGATCCAGCAGAGGCAATAGAGAAGCATGGAAAATAACCCTTCTCTGCTGCCCTCTTGTGATCAGCTGGAGGATTGCAGCAGATTGAGCAGCCTTCAAGCAACTGGATCCATCAGCTGTTCCTGGCCCCTGTTAACTGCCTGCTAGGACTGCCCCTGGAGTGTGTTGTGCAGTGGCCCAGCAGTGAAGAAGCTGGGCTTGTTGGCGGGAAGGTTGGCAGCGTGGCAGTTCGAGACCCAGGCACTGCCACGTAATGGGGTGAGTCCCCGTCACTCGCCCCAGCTCCTGCCCACCTAGCAGTTCGGAAGCATCCAAAATGCAAGGAGATAAATAGGAACCACCTAAATCAGTGGGAAGGTAACAGCGTTCCGTGCGCCTCGGTGTGCAGTCTTGCTGGCCACATGACCACAGAAGCGTCTTCAGACAATGCTGGCTGTCTGGCCATGAAACAGAGATGAGCACCGGGCCCTGGAGTCAGCCATGACTGGCAGGGGACACCTTTACCTTTTTTAGGACTGCCCCTAACCTGGGAGAAATCCCTCCGGAGATAATTCCTCCCCTGTGAAAGACTGCTGCAAAAGCCAGCTAGTCCACTGAGGTTGGGCAGCCAATACATATAAATATAGGTAATCCTCAATCTATGACCGGTCACTTAGAGACCGTTCGAAGTTATGCCGGACCTCCCTGTGGGTACCTACAACCCAGATTCAAAGTTCTGATGGTTACTGCCCTCCGCACTCACATGACTGCACTTTGGATGCTTGGCAACCGGCCCATATTTATGGCTGTGTTCTGTTACCCCACAGTCACTTCACTGTTTTATGACAGTTTTCTGGAAATATGGCATTTACTTCTGGTTTTCAGCAGAAACAGCCCATAGGAAACAGTGGTTACACTTTATGACCATGGTGTCACTTAATGACCACTGCAAAAAAGCTTGTAAAACCACATTGATCATATGAGTGATCCGACTTATGACTGTTGTCACTTATGTCCAAGGTGGGCAGGCTCCATTACAGTCATAACTCGAAGACTGATTGTGCTCCATTACAGTCATAATTCGAGGAATAATTGTACAACCAGTCCTCATGTGTCCCTGTGGTGATATGACCACAATTCAAGTCTTGGCAACCAGCTTACACTTATGAGGACTGTCTATGTTACTCTCATTGAACCAGGTCATGATTTGCAGCAAAAATGCAAAAAATGCAAAACTTTCTTTAAAAAGCAACTGGACTTTTATTATTAGATGTAATCGGAAAATGTTTCGCCTCTGATCCAGGAGACTTTATCAGTGACCCCGAGGCAAATCTTTCTATAAATCTTTATTGCTCATCTTATCACTCTGTTTAGCTTGTTATGTGAGAACTTGCTTGTGTATCCTGTTTCCTGCCCCTTTTTGTGAAACTTTTATATATTGCATCGTCCTTTTCTTCACATGGGATTGATAAAGTCTCCTGGATACGAGTCAAAATGTGTTCTGGTTACATTTAATAATAAAAGCCCAGTTGCATTTTTTGCAATGTTGCTCCACGTACGAGAACTGCAGCATCCCGTTGCCTCACGATCACCATGTGTGAACTTCCCAGCCGGCTTCCCACAAGTGATGGGGAAGCCACACGATGATGTCCTCGCTTAACAACCTGTTGTGATTCACTTAATGCTGGCAACCGGAAGCGCCAGCGTTTCTGTCGTTGAGCAATGCGACGTTGCACTTTATAACCGCATTGCTCGTCAACGGAAATTCTGATCCTTGAGTGGGATTACCTGCACTTTTTCCAACGCATGCATCTTATCGAAAGGCAGACGCTTTCGCGCATTTATGCGTTTGATTACAACGTGTAAGCCGGAAAAGAGGCCAGCAGATGCCTGCTGATTTCTGCAGCCAGAGACGCACCTGGCCCACTTTCTTCTGTGGAGTCGATCCACGCCCTTGGGCCCGATTTCCCTGCCTGGTCCCAAAGACATGGCTGGTAGGTCTGCGCTCCCTGGCTGCGCTCATGTCGCACCTTAAGCCATTGTTGGCTCACTGTGGCTTATGAGATAGGCCTTGCCAGCCTTCTGTCACCCCGTTAGGGTTGCGTACTTAGGCAGGCGCCTAATCCGCATGTTTAGACGCTTCCCGCACAGATGCTGTGCTTCGGTCCTTGCCTTTCCTGGGCTGCCTCGGAAGTTTCACGCCCGTGGTTGTGTTTGGGCTTGTTCATTGGACACGAAGCACCTTTCGGGCTGTGCTGCTGCTCCGAACAGGGGTATGAATTTCTCTCAGATGGCAAAACAAACAAACAAGCAAACAAATGCACAAAGCCCCAGTGACATTCCCCTGAGTCGGGCATCTGCCCAAATCAGCAAGGAGAGAAGATAAATGGGTGACGGTGGGGCAACTCTGTGCGTGCGTGGTGTGCGAGAGAGAGACTGGGAGGGGAGGGGCGGGGCAAAGCAGCCCTTGACATGAGTGACACCGAGTTGGCCATGCCCATCCAGCCACATGTTCACCTAGCCACGCCCACCGAGCCGGTTTGGCCACCCCAACAGCCTGTGG
>JANHZU010108114.1:0-10015 GCA_032468055.1 Acrochordus granulatus
GGGAACTGTTCTGAAAGTCCCCTTCCCTCCCCACTCTTCCGTCCTTCCTTCCTTCCTTCCTTTCTTTCCCTTTCCTCTTTCCTTCTCTCCCTTTCTTTTTTCACTTTGCTTTGCTTGCCTTTCCTTTTCTTGCCTTTCTTTCCTCCGCTCCCTCCCTCCCTGTTTGGATCCTGCTTTCCCTTTTCTAGAATTTATCAGCTGGGACATTCAGATTGCAGGATGTGGTGTGGGTTGATCCAGCGTGACACAAGCTGCGTAGAACAGTAAGAAGCTCAGACAATTATTTTTAAAGATACCCCGCCTTTCCCAACCCTCCATTACATCTAAATGGTAGGTGATTCAAGGTGAAGCTCCTCTTTGGATGCTCTGCCACAGGGCACGCCAAGAGCTCTCCCCCTTGGGAAAGTCTTTTAAAGGCAAGAGATGGAATTAAACGGCCTCTCATTCCTGAGGGCAAAACGTGCCCTCCCTTATTTTTTTATTTTGCGATTTGCAAGCGGCAGGGGCTTTGCCCCTCTGAGTAAAGTTTTTTCTTCCCACCGGATGTTGGATTCTTTTATTTAATTAGGTGAGTTTCTGCCCTTAAAGAGATAAAGGCCATAATAAAACAGAACTGAAACTGAAATTCTCCGAGGATGTCATGGCAACCTCTATTTCGCTTCATCCTAAGTCACGGGGCATGGAAGACAAATGTAAAACCACATTTTTTGAAATTTTGTGCCATGTCCTTTCGATCCTCGTCGAGGATCGGGGCCAAGCATTCTGGAAAGCCTATGCATCTCTGCCCTCCCCAGTTCTCCTTAAGGGAACTCCCGTTTCCAGAATCCTGGAATCTTATGTGTACCTTTTTCTGATCGCACTTTTGCGAGCGAGGGAGCGAGGAGACTGACGAACGTCTCCGAAATACATCGCTTTCGAGCGACAGTTCTGAGCGTTCTCAAGTCCCCGACGTGGAGAATATGGAACGAGAAACCGCCGACTCAGATTCGTGTCAACAACATATTGTTGGTCCCCGCAAAGGATCGGGGCTGCAAGCAAAAGAGCGGCGCTAACTTTAGGGGGGGCGGTGTCTCCGCCAGGATCGGCTCAGGGACAAGAAAATCTACCCAAGGAAGGGAAGGTGTCGATCAGGGTCGTCCAGCGTTGGTGACTTTGAAGGTGCGTCGACTTCAACTCGACACGGGCTGGAGAATCGGGAGCTGAAGTCCACACCTCTCAAAGCGGCCGAGGTCGGACACGCCTGCTGGAGACGGAAACGTGTCGGACGCCGCACAAGACACGCACGCCTCGAGGGCAGCATCTGTGAGAGGGAGAGGAGGTCATGCCGGGATGCGCCCGAGGGACGTGGCGTGGCTCGCCCGCAGATAAAACAGGAAAGGGAGCTTCATCTTGTCCGGAGCGCACCATAATTACGACCCGGTCTTCGGTCCAAGCCTCTCCTTGTGGTTTGCGGCTTTCCCTTTCAAGTCACTGCAGTTAAAGTCTTGGAGGAATGGGGGTGGTGAGCCGCCCAGCCTCCGCTGGGTCCTCTTCCTGACGGACACCTGTCCCGGTCACCGGGTCCCGTCCTCAGCAGCCACGGTGTGACTGGGCAGGGAGGAGCGTCTTCGTAGTAGCTTCCACCCCTCTTTGGAACTGGAAATTGTAAGGAGCGGAAGAAAGTAAAAATAGAGCTGGGCTGTTTCTGTACCTAGGGCTGCGTTTCTCCACCTCGGCCGTTTTTAAGATGTCTGGACTATAACTCCCAGAAGTCCCCAACCAGCCCGGTTTAAGACGGGTGGACCTGATCGAACAGCAAAAGAACTCCGAGAAGGATCAGTAATTTCATAATCTCTTCCCAATAATTTCATAATTACCTTCATCCTGTAGCCTTTCTCTTACTAACAGGCAAATCAAATAGGCAACGTCTTTTCCGATTGTCAACAACAACAACAAAATAATCCAAAATATGAACATTAATAAACAAACATAAAACTCAAGCCAGTTTTCTGAGGATCCCTAATTGCACCAGTGGCTTGGACTCTCTCCAGGTTCTCTGCTCCATTTTTCACGCTGCCTTTCCTGAGCTTGGCGTTTTTCCGGAAGATGTTTCATTACCCAACTAGAGAACATCATCAGTGCTAGAAGAGAGGGTGGAGTTTGCTCTCTGTTTATGTACAGTGGCTTGCCCTGTCAGTGTTGGTGGGGGCAAGGTCTTCTTTGATTAGGGTATTGCTTTCTGCTTGATTGTTTCTGTGCGTGGTGCGTTAATCCCTGCCTATCTGGATGTAGGTTGCTGGAGGGGATATGTTAGGCAGCAAACCCCACCTTCACTCACACGAATGATGTTATCTAGTTGGCCGACAAAACGTCTGGAAGAAAGCAGCCAAGTTCACAGAGCACCAAGGACCCCACAGCTCCACCCTGAGCTTCAGATATTCTCTTCTGTTGGTATTTTCTTATTGCCACAAGAAAGGCAGGTCCCGTATCTCAAAAAAAAAACAAAAAACAAAACCCAAAACCCAAACTGCACAGCTTCTTAATTCTAGGTGTAGATGAATGGCTGTGTTGTTCAGGAAGAGATGTACCCTTTCCATCCACCTATGGAAAGAAGTCTACAGCTACAGCTGGGAATGAAAAATCAGGAAGTCTGCAAGAGGTAACTTTTCCAACTAACTCATCAGAAGACATTATTAAAAAAATAAAATGTTTTTATTTAAAGGCATCAGTTGCAGCTCATAAAAGTGCTTTTATGCAGTTCACAAAGTGCTGCCAAATTTCTGATGTTTGCAAAACCGTTAGGATCCTTGTTTCAAAATACAGGTAGTTCTTGACTCACAACCGCAGTGGGGGCCAGAATTTCCATTGCTAAGCAAGGTGGTTGTTGAGTGAGCCATGCCCAATGTTATGACCTTTTTGTTATGGTTGCTAAGTGAATTGCTGGGGTTGTTAAGTGAATCGTGTAGTTGTTAAGCAAATCTGGCTTATCCCATTGACTTTGCTTGTCAGCAGCTGGCTGGGAAGGTAGCAGTGACGTGACCCCGGGATGCTGCATCTGTCGTAAATACACGCCAGTCGCCAAGCATCCAAATTTTGAACACGAGACCATGGGGAAACTGCGATGGTCATATGTGTATGGACCAGTCGTAATTCACGCTTTTCAGTGCTGTGGTAACCTCAAACGTTGCTAAACAAGTGGTTGTAAGTTGAGGACTACTTCTAAGGTGAGCGAAATACAGATCAGTTCGTACGCCAGCCTAGCCCCTTTACTGCATCCGACCTGCAGTTCAGAAAAGCTGCTTTTTAATAGAATTTGTTAGCTGGAAAAAGGTGTTACCGAAAAAGACCCCCTTTTGATATTTTTGCTCTTCCGGGAGGCATGCTTTGGACTAGAAAATTGTTTTCTTTACTCTCTTTTTCTTACCTCTCTCTTTGGATGGAAACTCAGTGGAAGCGACAAAAGAGGAAGCCACTTTAGGGAGAGAGAAGTTCTTGCGTTTGCTTCCTTTTTAAGAGCTTCTCCTTTTTAAGAAATAAATTCTCCACTCGCTTGCCAGAGGCTCCCTTCTCCTTGGGAGCCCTTAAAGCAATCCTGCATCTAAAGGCAAAGCTTGAAAACTTCATATACTTTATTCATCGACAGGTTCGTAGGGCACTCCAAACAAAACCGGATAATATATCTTATTTATGAAAATAAGGATAAAAAAAGGGTGAAATCTGAAGCACAAATGAACAAGCGCTGCTCTTGAACAGACTGCTTGAACCACAGGAATCTGAGCCGCCTTGAGTGGGTGCATATTTTCTTCCTTTTGAGTTTTTCCTGACAGCAACCAAAAATTATTACATTATTTTGCAAGGCTCCCTCTCTTGGTTTCTCTCAAATCAGCGCCTGGAAGGGCGAAGTGGAGACAGCAGGGTGCCTTTGGGCAATTACAGGTGGTCCTCGACTTACGACCACAATCTGCATCAGGATTTCTATTGCTAAGTGAGGCGCACGTTAAACGAGTCACACCTGATTCTTTTGCCATGGTGGTTGAGTGAATCACTGCAGCTGTTAAGTGAATCAGGTGGTGGTTAAACGAATCTGCCTTCCCCCCATTGACTTTGCTTGTTGCAGATCAGCTAGGAAGGTTGCAAATGGTGATCACGTGACCCCAGGATGCTGCACATGTCATAAATCTATGTGAGTCATCGAGTGCTCAAATTCTGATTGCATGGCATTTCTCAGCGGTTCTAAGAGCTAATTCTGTGTGTGTGTAATGTGTGGGTGGATCCCTTATTTTTATTTCTGTTTTTTAATCCAAGGATGGCTTGGACTGCGTGCCACTGAATAATATAAAGTAAGTAAGGAACTATGGGAAATGTGAAGATCCCCTTCAAGTAAGCACAATGTGTTCTTGTAACTTGGGGAACTGAAAAAAAGAGGGGAACTGGATTGGCCCCAGAGAAATGATGTGGGGAAGGGGCTTTCCCACTCATCTGCAATTTTTGCCCCAGAGTTTTTGGTGGTGCTGCAGAAAACATCCAGCCCGGCTGTTTCTAAACATCCACCTCCTAATTGCATGCTCTGCTGTTTGAGGTTAAACCCTCCCCATAGTAGATATTTTTGAGGAAGAAACTAGCCAAAGTGTAACCCGAAGGAGAGGGAGAGACACAGCTTGCTCTTTTCAGAAGAACATCCACAATGTGGTATTTTTGGGGTCTTGTGGAGCAAAGGAACCACCCACAGCTGAATGATACGATGCCAAGCAAGACTGTGACCAGCTCCTCAGCCCGGTGAAAGCTTAGCGCCGCATTCCCAGGACGTGGAAAGCTCAGTGAGTATTAACCATGGTTTCTTGTGTTTGCACCTTAGGTTCTGCCAAACCGGCTCCTTGGCTGAGTTTATGGGTTTGGATGTTATACAGACCAAGCAAGTAGGTTAAGAATGTCCTGTGGACCCGACTGGGGCAGGAAGTGCTTCTGTGTACAAGATATAACCTCGCTAGCCGCAGGATTATGAGAATCAGAACGGGAGTCTCAATCCATCTTTGGAGGAAAAGACTGCTCTGTGGCTTTGGTTTCTGGGATCTCTCGATGGTCTCCTCTTCCATTAATGGGTGTGCGCTGTTTTTTAAATGTGGCTCGTTGAAGAGGTGTGGACTTCAGCTCCCAGAAGCCCCCTGCCAGGTTCAAGGTTACGACGGCCTCAGAAAAATCAACATGTGGCCCATCCTCAAAGCAATGACCGTCGCATCATCCCTGTGGTCGCATGAGTACAATTTGAGCACTTGGCAATCAGCTCACATTTACGGTGATCGCCATTTGCCACCTGCCCAGCTGACTTCCAACAAGCAAAGTCAATGGGGGAAGCCAGATTCACTTCACAGTTACACGGTTTGCATAATGACCATGGGAAATAAGGTCATAAAATTGGGTGCGGTCACATGATGTCCTGCTTAATGACCGCATCGCTTAGCGATGGAAGTCCGGTCCCAGTTGTGATCGTAAGTTGAGGGCTTCCTATAGCATAGAATATTTGTTGCCACTGTTCCTTTTAATCACTTCGAATATTTTAGCGTTTTCAGCACATTTCCGCCCTGTGGCTCAACTCGAGCCTGAGTGTTTGCAGAATCAGACGTTGGAAAGAAGGGGCTTTGGGGCTAAGTTCACACACCCTGCATCTTTTCTTCAACGGGCCTGAGCAAGCAGTCAAGCCTTCGATCCATCCCTAACACTAAGCCGCAGAAAATCGGCATTCAGGACTGAACGCCGTGGGAAAACTCTACCCAGGTCAGAGCCAAGTCTCTGAGGCACCCCACCGCCGGTGGATCCCCTTCCAGATCTTTCAGGGGCAGGACCCTAAGCGATCCCAGCTGGGGCTTGGAACTTTTGCCTTCCAGGATCGAAGCTGGGGTCTGTTCCCCAGCAGTCCCCAAACAGACGCCCTTTCCTATCAGAAGATGGGGTGCGCCTCCTTCCTTGCATCTCACCCCCCCCATTGCTGGTCTAGGTGAACTCCCTGATTGGCGCGCACCCTTCCAATGGCCAACTAGCTGCAGCCCTCCATGTACCGGATGCCAAACGAGGGAGGGAAAGAAAAGAAAGAGAAAAACCCCAAGCTTCCGTACGTGAATCCTTTTCCAAGCCGCCGCCGCCGCCGCCGCGCTCCGCTGCCGGTTCCTCCCGAGGAGGCTCCTGAGCCGGGCGGCCTCGGCCTGGCGGGCAGACGCTGGTGGACGTTGGCGGGAGTCGGCGCTCCCGTGGATGCCAAGTGCAGCATTTCGAAGCAAGTGGGTGCTTTAATCTCTCCGGATGGACGGGTTTTGCGGGGTGCGGAGGTGGGGCGCCGTATTTCCCGTCCTCTGGCTGCTCTTAGCAAAACAAATGGCAAGGCGTTTTAGCAAGGAGCTGGGGAGACGGGGGGCGCCTGGGACGTAGGAGTACGGGGTGGTGAGTTGTGCCAGAGACACCCCGGGACGTCGCCCTTCCTTTCTGTCCGAGTCCTCCGGGTGTCCTTCGCGGAAACTCCCCCGGACCCTCGTGGGAGAGGCAGGTGCCGACGCTTCACAAACGCCCTGAGCCCACCTGGGCGCGCGCGCGCGCGCCTCCGTCTGTGCAACTCGACCGAACGGGAGTCAGCCAGATTAAAGGATGCGCTGTGGCTGCTGTGGCTTTCCCCTCCCCACTCCCGCGCCTTTGCATGGTTTCCATGGCAACAGAGAAGGTTTGAGCATCTGTCTTCGTGCCCCCCCACCCCCTTCCGCCTACCTCAGCTTTAAGAGTATTTCTTCTGGGATCCCAGCAAAGGGGAAACTGGACTCCAGAATATGGCTTTTTCAGCCTTGCAAGCTGCTTCTGGGAAGATGGAGCTTGAGGAGGTGGTTTGGTTGCTGGCTCTTGCAGATACACTGCCCCTGACTGCAGGGGCTCCATCATCCACTTGACTTTCTCCCCAGTGGGCACTGAGATGTCCTGGCCCCATGGGGGATTCCCCACTAATTCATTGGAATCTTCCAGAGGTGGTTTAAGGAACTTTCCTGGCATCCCCAGCTGGAAGGAGCAGGGAGCAGAGGATTGGGCAACCAATGGCAGCCTTGCTGGCAGGGAATGTTGGGACTTGCAGTCCAACAGCCTGGTGACATGCACCTTTTGGAGGAGCCAAGCAGGCACTGGATTCACCCTGTCCTTCTATAAGGTGCTTCCTTCCCTGGCAGTGGGGCTTGGTCAGCAGGCAGCTGTGGGGTGCCCCCTAATGCTGCCAGCGCATCTGCCACAGAGATGGGAGGCAGCCCTTTCCGTAGCCCACCCTCCCCTCCCACCGCAGGGCTCCCCCTTCTTTGCAGCCCAGGCGGGGAGGAGGATGGCTGCAAAATGCTCGTCTCTTCCAGGGCGTAAAGGCAGGGGATCACCTGCTTCTTGGGGGCAGCTCTGGTTCCCAGACCCTGGAGAGAACTGACACAAGATCTCTGTCCACTGATCTCTAGGGAATCTCCATCCACTGATGTTTTTAGAGGAGGATCTGCCAGCATTGATCCTTTTTGTCCTCTTTGCCTCTCAGACATTTTCATACCTTTCCTCCATATTTAGGTTTCCAGGGAGGATTTCTGTTTATTTTAAATTAAATCCTATTGTTGCCTGTGCTTTGAATTGTCTTTGGTGTTGATTCTATGGATTTTTGCCTTTATATGTAGCCTGGTTTATTTTGCTGTTGTTGTTTTTTTTCTGAGCTGAAGTGCTCACTATGCTTCTCCAAGCCGAGAAGACCCTGGGTTAAATGAGTTTAAAATTAAACCTTCATCAGTGCCTCTCAACATTTGCTCTGCTTTTAATTTAATTTCTAAGCATGTGAAAGCTCCTCTTCAATCAGAAAGGCTTAGCAGAGAGCCATTTTAAAAAAGCCTTTTTCCTCCGGCTTCCAATAAAAAGGTGAAACATAAAAGGAAAAGCAATGCAAATGGAAGAGGAAAATGAGCAGTTTCCATGAAGTCTACTTAAGACCCTTAAATCAATGAGATTGAAATAGGCTCCTTGTAGTCCTAAAAAAGAGTTTGACAAGCAGTTCCCAGATTTGGCCTTTCGGGATGTCTCAATGTCATGAGCATAGCTGGCTTTCACCCACCTTTCACATGATCTCCCCACGGCTGGCTCTGTCCATCTCCTTCCTCTTTCCATCTGGATTATTTGGAGGCCACGTCAGACTTCAAGCTCTGATCTCGGCTAGAACCTGAACCCAGCACCGAGGAAAGAACCAAGGAATGCAAGCTGTCTACTTGAAGGAAAGAGTCATGACTCAGTCAAGCTGTACAAAGCAGATGGCTTTGGCGGGCGGCTCTTGGTGACAAACCACAATTCAGCGTCCTCTCTGTACCTCTGAGTCTGCTGCTGCTGCTGTAACCTTGGATCAGAAGTGGGCCATTTTCCTCGACACCCAAGAATTTGGGTTTAGAGGGCTGCCCTGTGGTTGACTGAGAAGCTGTAGCCCACCTCTAAAAGCTATGGCTCGCTGACTAAAGGGGGCGACCTCCTGTGAGCCCCTGTTTCATTTATTTGTTGCTTCAATTTCTGTAGCCACCTGTCTCAATTATTTTTTAATTTATTTCTCAAATTGTTAAACTGGCCATCAAATAGATGACCCTGGGTGGTTTTCATAGAACTGTGGGGTCTCGGTGCTCTCTGAGCTTGGTTGTTTTCTTGCAGACTTTTCATTACCCAGCTAGGTAACGTCATCAGGGCAAGGGAGTGTGGGGTTTGCTCAGGGTAGGCTACAATAGGCATGTTTGATCTTTTGGTGAGGGCTTCTCATGTTCACAGGCTGACAGCCGGAACATCCCTGATAATGTTTCCAGTGCTGACCACTTGAAGGCATGTGGACCTCAATCCCTGTCTCAGTGCTGGCTGGGGAATTCTGGGAGTTGAAGTCCACACATCTTCAGGCGGCCAGGGTGAAGAAACTCTGATTCAGGAGGTTCCTCCTAACATCTGGCTTACCCTGATTCTTTTGTAGAGCCTCAAACGTTTTAGAGATATCATTTCTTAAATGTTCATAGAGAGTAGTTATTGCATTAGAAGCCCATATTTTCCAGGGGAAAAAAAGCTTTACAGGTAGTCCTTGATTTATGACCGATCGCTTAGCGACTGCTCAGGATAGTGACAGATCTACCTTGGGACTAGTTATGACCTGGATTTGAAGTTCCTCTGCTTGGACATTCATATGACTGAATTTCGGGCATTCAGCAAGACAGCCACATTTACAGCCATTTGCAGCGTCCCGTGGTCACATGACTGTATTTTCTGGTTTTCGGCAAAACAGTGCCCATAGTAAACCACTGGTTTGCTTAACGGCCTCAATCTTCGCTTAACGACCATGCCAGTTGCTTTATGACTGCCATCTTTGCTTAATGACGGCTGCAAAACAAGTTGTAAAATCAGGTCGGTCACATGATTGACCCATTTTATAAGTGTCATGATTTACAACCATGGTGGGCAGGCTCCATTACGGTCATAGGTTGAGGACCACCTGTACCAGCTATTTTAAAATAAGAATTGCTCCGCAGAATCAAAATTCTCACTTCGCAGGCTGGCCGTCTTCTCTCCGTCTCTGTCCATCCGTTGTGTTTCCTCCAACTCCTCTCTGTCCCCAGCCCGCTGGACATGCCTTCAGCGGTATCCTCAAAGCTGGAATTTTTTCCCCTTCATCTGGGGGAGACGGAAGAACCTTCAAGCCTCGGAATAAGGAGAGAGCCGTGTGCTCCCCTCGCCCTCTTGGTGCGCGTCCACCGCTGGAAGGTCGTCTAGTCCAACCCTAAACCGCCCCACGTGTGGTCATTTAGTGAAGAGAAACTACCTGAACCCTGGCAGGCCGTTCTCACGACCTGCTGCACCTCTGAGCAGACTGTAAGGCAGCACTTCCTTTTTTCGCACGCTCAACTGACTCCTGCTGGCTGACAGAAGGGAGCTGAAGGCCCCAGGCTAGAACCAGGCGACGGCGAGTTCGAGTCCCGCCATGGGCATAACGGCCGGCTCAAAGAATCTGCTGTCGTAAGCTCTCCTTGAG
>JANHZU010108154.1:0-10015 GCA_032468055.1 Acrochordus granulatus
ATTTTTCGATTAAAATTTTTGCTCGTCCTGCGAGTTTCTCGCCCTGCGAGTTACTCGTCTTGTGAGGCACCACTGTACTTTTTTAAACTTTCTGGTTTGGCCAACTACCATGGTATTTCTTTGAAAGTTGACATCTAAGAACTGACTGTTAGCCTTCCTTAGTTTCCAAATTCAACTAAGTGCTGAATTAGTCAACTAAATGCTGCCACTCTTGAGATTTTCAGTTTATATTGGATCAGCAAGCAAAGCATAATCTCATAGGGTTGCTGCTATCAGGATAAAATGAAGAGACATCTTTAGCTTTTGTGAATTAATCACATGAATGAATAAAATTCATTATTAGCCTCTGGTTATTTCCAAACAAGAACCAAACTGATATTGGTCTAAAATAGAAAAAGAACATCAATGTAATTTCCTGCAATAATGAACATGGTGTGTGCATGTGCGCATGCGCGGGCTTAAATCAGTGATAGAGTATAACTGAAGAGCACATGCTGGAAATCAGATGATTCAAGGGTAATTTCCCAGATGTAGGACTGTTAGAGCTTTTCTCTCTCAAATCACTGAAATAATTTTGGTGTCACAATGTAAACATTCTTCAGTTTACATAACTACCCTGTTCCAAAAGGTAACCCTAATTTGCTGGAAGTCACGTTTTGAGAATTTTCTTCCTTGTGCTCTTATTACTTTACATAAGTATAATGCAAATACTTCAGATATAGCTTATAGAAATTTTTGCATAACACACAAATCAGTGTTATGTAACATGGGAACTGTTCAGATGGACCATTAATTAAACTTAATATTCCCTACATTCATATTGGTAAAAGTCATCTTCACTTCTGTCTACTTTATAATTTAGAAATGTTGTAGCCTTTTGTTTTTTTCTTTGTTTTTCTGTCAGCATGGATCGAATATTTGCCAACTCTTTTGAGTAGGGATCCTTGTAGTACCTGAAATGCAATCCATCTTCCTGGTCATGTTTCTGCAGCACATTCAGTTTCTGTGATTATTTAGAAGTATATGGAGAGAAATCCTTCTCAGTTTTCTAGAAGCAAATGGAAGCATACAACAACAATAAAATGGCCTGTATCCTAAATTGTAATTATTCCAACATTTGTTTGTCTCATCTAGACTGGAACCTGTTTCCAAGAGCTCTCACACAGTGCCCCCCCGAGGACCTTCAGACTTGCCTCCAATGTCAGTAGGGAAACAGCTCCAAATAGTTCCACGTGGCTCCCAGTTGTATCCAGCTCAGCAAACTGATGTGTTCTATCCAGATCCTCGGGGAGCAGCTCCCCCATTTGAGCCTTCACCTTATCAAGCAGGTAAATTCCTTCTAGATTAAATTTGGTCTTGAAATAAAGTGTGATTTTTTCTCCTTTTTGTGGTTGAATAGTGAAGATCAATTAATTTCTGTCATAATATTTCCATAGATCTTTTAGGACATGCTAAAATTAATATATGTCTTCAGATATGAATGGAAAAAAATTAAACTGCCGTTTTGTTTGTTGCAAACTCTGGTTCTCTGAAATAGCTAACAAAATGGACTAAGCATTATTCAAAATCTTGTTTCATATACTCAGGTGTATATTATCCTCCAGCTCAATCATTACCATGTATGTCTCGATTTGTCCGACCCCCATCATCTGTTCCTGAACCGGGTCCTCCTTTTGTAGAGCAACATTATGCACCCTATCTCCAAGATCGCATCATGAACTCACAATACAGCGCACAGCCACAGCAGTATCCTCCAATGGGTCAACCTGTATATCCTTCCCATTATGACAGCAGACGTGTATATCCTCCACAGCCATACCAACGGGAAGAGATTATTCGAGGAAGTCCTGTGCCAATTGAAATTTCTCCACCTGCTGTATCACCATATGTACCTGAAACAAGAGACAGATATCAACAAGTAGAGGGCTACTATCCAGTCGGACCACATCTGAATCAAATTAGACCATCATATCATAGAGTATGATACATTTTTCTTGTTTTATGATTATTTTAATAGTAATGTGTCATTTTTAGTCTTAATTCTTGCAGCAACTGCTTGTTGTCTGATTTTACAGATAAATGGCTTCATTAAGACCACTAAATTAGCCACTCAGGGCAAAGTACATTCTGATTTAGATTTAAAAATCAACACCAAGATACAAATATTACAAGAAGAAAAGCCAAGTTCTACACAATTAATGAATATAAATTTAAATTATTTACCTTTTTTATCATTAATTTTGCTTCTTCAAGTAATGAGAGATGTTCAAGACATTGAAAGCCTGTCATGGATTGCTGTAAATCAAAAAAATGGGACAGAATTATACTACTTCCCCCATCTCTCAAATTCCGGAACAGAATTCCAGTTTGCAGGAAGAGCAGAATTATCTCTGTTATGGAACAAGAAAGCTTTGAGGAAGACGTAATACTTTTGTTCTTTGCCCCTGTGGGTTTAGAACACACACTTTCAGGACTGAGGAATATTTTTTTAATCTTTCCTATGCGAAAGCCATTCACTCACAGATTTACCAACTAGACAGACAGACATAACATTTCTGATGTATAGCAATGAATAAAGAAAAATTTAGAGTCCTTGGCATATGTCATTCAGTTCATTTCAGAGTTTAAAGAGGTAGAATGACTGGGTATCTCTGAGAGTTCAGTATGGGTTTTAAATATCTGGATAACTAGTAGATGACAGCAGACTTTTTAGAGCAGGTACTGTGTTCATATGTCTCAGACAATGAGCCACTAACTCCTATAGTCTCTTGTCTTTTTCAAAGTTACATTGAGCATATACTTTATGCTTTCCTATACTATATATATGGCTTTGGTGTGCTTTGTTTTGTTCACTAAATATAAATCAGATCTATAAATCTGGAGTCTACTCAGATAGTCCCAGAAACCAACATCAATAATTAGATAGCTCATTAAGACATTTAGTCTAATAATTTTTAACATAATTATCAGATTCCAAATCTGGAAATATATCATTTGGATTATCGTAGCTCACTGTTTCTTCATTCACAAAAAGGAAAAAAAAGTTAATTTGCTATTTTTACATTAAAAAATCAGAACTTAATTATAAAATGTAACATTAAAATCTTGCATTGGGAAATTTTATGGAAATTTAAGGTAGCATCCTAATTTTCTCCAAAATGCTATTGGCAGAATACCCTTTTGCTTTATTAAATTGATAATGACTCTTTTAAAAATTATTTTAATGTTTTATAGCAGACATTAATGAGTCTTAGAAGATGGAAATACTAAGAAATTAGTATTTTACTGAAAGTGTTGCTTTACTAGAGCATCTTATGGCTTTGGGATAACCTATCTAAGCTCATTTGTAGAATACAGGAACCTTCATATCTGCATTTTTTTTTCAATTTTCAGGAGCCTTACAGTCGGCCTCCCCCTCAATCACACCCTAGTCTAGATGAATTACATCGGAGACGAAAGGAGATCATGGCCCAGCTGGAAGAAAGGAAGGTCATCTCCCCACCACCATTTGCATCATCACCAACCCTGCCTCATTCTTTACACACTGATGAGGTAAGCATAGAGCACATTGCATATGTGCATTGTGGTGAAAAAATGTAAGAAATTTGTTCTAAAGAGAAAAAGATAAATGACCAGTTTGAATAATATTCTGCCATGAAGTAAGATCCATCTTACCATGTATAGGAGAAAGACTAGTCTAGTTCTATAGTTCATGATACCTATGTGTCTCATCAGATCTTTAAATATATATAGTGCTAAGAGAATGTTGTGAATCTTCTAGAATAATCCATAATCCTCAGATACAGTGAGAAGAAAACATATGTGAAGGTCTAGAATAACCAGCTATCTTGAAGGATAAATTAATCAAGTGTTCCAGTCATTGGATGATAATCAGATGGTGAGCTTGAGGTGCTCTTCCCATCAAAAAAATGTTGGCCAGCACCATCAGACTATGCTTTTCATGACTGATAGTTGTGGAAATAAATCATGTTCCATTCAAAAGAAATTTCTGCAGACCTCAAAAAATTATCAGTGTTCATGAGGCTAGAAAGGGTTTCAAAACTATTGCCAAATACTTTGGCCTCCATCAATCCACACTCAGAAAAATAGTGTAGAAATGGAAAGAGCAAAAAGTTATAGTCCCAGTCATGATATATAACAGTGCAATTTTCATTTTGGGGGAAGGTGGAGTTCTTTGCAGCCTCAGGGCCAGGACAGTTCACACAATCATTTAAGGAAGAATATATTCTGGATTACAACAGCAACTCCTGCAAGAAAATGTGGATATCCAACCATAAAGTTCGGCTTAAATGAATGTAGATCATAAAGCATGCCACTGATCCTGACTGCACAAGTAATCTCACCTTAACCCAAACAAAATGTTGCAGCATTACCTGTATCAAGCTGTTCATCTAGGCAGCACCAAAATATCAATGAATTAAAGCAGTTGTATAAAGAAAGGTAGATCAGAATACTTACAAACTAATAGATGGGATAGATCAAAAAAAGAAACATTTGACTGAAGTTACTGCTGCTATAGGAAATGCCATAAATTACTAACTTTCCAAAGATAATGACTGTTGGATCAGTGTATTTAATAAAATCAATACACAGTACACTGTTTTATATTTTATTTGTTTAACCATCATCTCTTCATCTGTAAATAGGACTTCAATATAGTGTAGTGTAGTGTAGACTATATTGTAGATAACAGTACTCTAGGATTACAGATTATAGGTAGTCCTTGGGTTACAACTACTCATCAGCAACTATTTAAAGTTATGAAAGTGCTGAATGAGGGGACTTATGACTGGTCTATGAAGTTGCAGCAACATCCCCAAAGTAACATGATCATGATCTGGGCACTTGTATGCCTGGCTCATGTTGATGACATCACAGTGAGCTACAGTCACATGATCACATTGGCCACCTTCCTTGCCAGCTTGCAAGGAAGCTTGCATTAACTGTTAATGGGAAAGTTGGTAGGAAAAGTTGCAAGTCACTCCTGTAAGTAATTACAGCAATTTTTTCTCCTGAGGAGCCCCACTTTGGAATACAAGTTCCCAGGGATTAAGAATTAGTCGTAAAGGCTCTGAGAAATTTCAAACCTCGTAGGATGTCTCAAATTACTGTATATGTTTAATAAATGTTTTTACCTGCAAGAATAGGTATATATTTTCATTTTAGTCCAGTCAAGGTTATTCCAAATGACAACAGAAGAGAATGCTGAGAATGCTCCTTTTATTTCACTGACATGTGTGGCCTTTGTTTTTATGCAGTACTTGGATGAAGATCTGAAGGTAGCAGGCAAATACAAAGGAAATGATTACAGCCAGTATTCTCCCTGGTCGTGTGACACTATTGGCTCCTATATTGGAACTAAAGATGCAAAACCCAAAGACATTGTGGCAGTGGGTCTTGTGGAGATGGTGGTAAGCATACAGAAAAAAAATGGCAAGATGTAATTGGTAAATTGTCAGAAAAACAGATTATGGAATGTACAGAGGTTTCCAACAGAGATTCTCCATTCTGTATCTGATGTGGCAACAGTTGACACGAAACTTAAGGATCAGTACTCTCACTGTACAGGTAGTCTTCATTTAATACTAGTTAGGACTGGAAATTCAAGCGATGCAGTCTTAAGTAAAAAATTACATTACTGCATAACTTAGCAATGGCAGTTCTGGCAGTCCTGGTTGCTATTATTAAACAAGGATTGTGCAGGTCCTTAAGCAAGGACCTTATATTGGTGCAACTTCTAACTTTCTGTTGGCTTCCCTATTGCCTTTGCTTGTGGGTAGTTGCAGGGAAGGTTGCAAATTGTGTTCATGTGGTTTTTTGGATGCCAAGTGCCTGGATCATGACCATGGGGACACTGCGCCAGTCATAACTACAAGATGGAGTTGTAACTGCCACTTGTTCATAACTTCAAACAGTTGTTGAACAAGTGGCCATGGTATGGAACAAATGGACAGTTCCAACATCAGTAGATGGGGACATTGAGAACTTTCAAAGTATATCCTGGTGCTGTTTAGTTTTTTTTAGGTTTTTCCTTGCCCTCTCCCTCTTCCTCCTCCACCCAACACTTCTACAGCCTGCCTTTTTTGGATTAATGTTTCCCTGCTCACTTTAGGTCATTTCCCTTTCCCCACAGACATTTCTTATTTCTTTTTTATTTGAATGTTGGCTAACTAGCAGGAATAATAGCTCTGGCTGACAGCAGTTGTTTTCTGCATTTCTCAAAGAATGTCAGCCCAGTGTTTCTTGTGTTTTAGACAAGAAAAAGGAGCAGAAGCAAAATAGTTGGAAGCTGGAGCTCTGCTGTTCAGCAGTTCCCATGTTACATAATACTGATTTGTGTGTATTATGCAAAAATTTCTATTAGCTGTATCTGAGGTATTTGCATTATACTTATATAATGTAAAGTAATAAAAGCACAAGGAAGAAAATTCTCAAAACCTGAATTAATAAATGTTTAAGCAACATTTATTTTCATTTTAAATTGGCAAAATTAAAAACAAAGGGGAGCTAAGGGATATGGCATGTACTGGGGACTGGGGAGGCAGACAAGCGAGAGGTCTGGTACCATATTACCTACTTGAATGGAAATAAATGAGAAATTTACCTACTATTCCATTTTGGTTAAGTAAAAGTCTTTTGAGCATGTTTTCAGATCATTGTTTGCAGTATGGTTTGCAGTTTGAATGGAAAATATTTAAAATAACAGTTGTTTTATTTTTAGAGGCATAATGATGATATAGGTAGTCCTTGGGTTACGACTGCAATTGAGACCAGAATTGCCATCACTTTATGACATGTTCATAAAGCACAATGTCATATGACCATGTTCTGACAGTCTTAGTTGTTATCATTAAGCAAGGACCCACACAGGTTGTTAAGTGAGGATTTTACATGAATATGACTTCCAACTTACTCCTGGCTTCCCTGTTGACTTAGCTTGTGGGAAGCTGGCAGGGAATGTCAGAAGTTGTGATCATGTGACTGTGGCTCATTACAGTGTTGTTATCACAAGCTGGGTATCAAGCACCCAGATTGTAATTGCATAATTGCAGGGATGCTGCGACAGCCAGAACTCCGAGGACCAGTCATAAGTCACCCTCATTCAGTGTTATTGCAAGTTTGAAAAATACTGAATGAGTGATTGTAACCCAAGGACTACCTGTAGAAGTAAACTTAAGGAGTTAAGAGGATAAAAAGGAAAGCAACAAATATATTTTAAATATGATTGCCTATTATATGTTTAGAAAATTAAACCGCTATGTGGACTTTAATTATAATGTGATATGATACTTAAGATGAGCTAAAATTTAATTAACATTGTGTGTTAACTGTGAGAAAGCTCTGTGAGCTTAAACAAATCTCTCATAGAAAATTTTCTTCTGTGCCTATGCCAAATTTATTGTTCTAGTCTTTCTCTCTCCTAGTTACCTGTTTGCAGCTGATTCACTTCCTCCTCCTCGTTTATAATTTCATTTATATAAAGCAAAATTGGAGAGAGAAGTAAGAAACAATGAAGTAGGGATGAATTATTTTATTGTATCAATCTCCAGAGGCCTTTGCTTGATTTGTGCACTCATACTTCTAAATATTTAGCACTGCAAGGAACATTCTGAATGCTATCAACTTCTAAATTATTTGCTTAGATGTTTAAAAATTATTTTTGTACAAGTCTTTTTCTCTAAGCAAGCCTCCTCCCACTTGTGAAATGAAAACATACACTTCATCTGAGAAATGTGTCCGCTAAAAAGGAAATGCTTGTGAGTAATTCTGATCATTTAATCTGTCATTCCAGAATGTGGATAGCAAGGGAATGCGAGACCAACGTTTGGATTTACAAAGGAGAGCAGCAGAGACTGGTGATGATGATCTTATTCCGTTTGGAGATAGGCCTACAGTATCAAGGTTTGGCGCCATCTCACGTACCTCCAAAGCAATATACCAGAACCCTGGCCCCATGCAAGGCATGACAGTTCAAGGGGCTTCTGCAAAACCAATCGTGTCAGGTATAAATGCTACTGTCCTGTTTTCTTGTAGCTCTGAATCTGTACTGTGGCTTGGTTATGAAAATGGGCCCACACATAGGTTGGCAGGTGATGAAGTCAGAACAAAAAGAAAGCTAATATTGAAATAGTATCAGCTCCCCATGAATAGGAAAATACAAGTAGCCTTTGACTTTCATCTGGTCATTTAATGACCATTGAAAGTAATGATGGCTTCAAAAAGGGTGCTTTATAGCTCATAAAGCTCTTCCAGCTATCATAAAAAATAATTCTGCTCCCCCGCTTGCAGTCACAACTGCATTTCAGGTGCCTGGTAATCATCTCATATTTATGACTGGTTGCTCAGTACCCTATGTTCATGTGATCATCATTTTGCAGTCTTCTCTCCTAGCTTCCCCAGAAAGCCAGTGGGAAAGCTAGCAGGGAAATACTTGAAAGGCTGTCATAGGAAAAAGGGCGTTGATTTATTTTCCATAGCAACTGAAGGCAGGACAAGAAGCAATGGTTGGAAGCAAGTTAGAGGGAAATCCAACCTGGAAACAAGGAGGATTTTTTTTGACAGTGAGAACTATTAAGCAATGGAACAGTTGTGAGTGCTTCAGTGCTAGAGGTTTTCAAGAAAAATTTGGACAACCATTTGGTATACCAGATTATATAAGGACTCTTGCCTAAGGCAGGAAGCTGGACTAGAAGAACTTCAAGATCCCAGAGGGAATGGAAGATTTGAGATCCATTCCTGCAGTGCACCTAGGGATTTCTCCTCTCTTCCACGCAGGTGAGCTTGGTGGGCTTCAGGAATAAACTCGGTTCCTGCAGTGCAGAGGGTTTCACCTCCCCACGTGGAGGGGAATAGAAATCCCTTAGAGGGCTTCAGAAATAGACCACAAATTCTGAAGATTTTCGAAGCTCCTAGGTTTCTAGCCAGCAAACACCATTTTTCTGAAGTCTAGAAAAAATTTTAACCTTCAGAGCAAGGCCTTCACTAGCTTTCTAGCCTTCCTCGGCTAGCAAAATGCTATCGTTTCTGTGATCATTTGGAAGGCCTCTTCTCCAAATTGTTTGATTTGGAGAAGGAGCTTTCCAAGGATTGCAAGAATGGGGCCTGTTTGACAGCACAAAGTGTCTTGGAAGGAAGGCTGCACCTTGAGTTCTCAGGGTATGTCTGCCGGTGCAGAAAAAGGCAAAGATAAGTGGATCCATGTTAAGGAGGGGAGAGGGCCCAGGCCTCCCAGTGTGTTGTTAGGGGGAGAATGCCCCTAACAACACACACAAAGCACACTCTGGATCTTTAATTGTAGTTAATGCTATTGCTCATATTGGTTAGAGTCCTGTTTTAAAGCTTATAACTAATGCTAGTAGAAAAAAAGATAAGGCATTTGCTATGGTGAATAAGTTTGTGTTCCAAATTTTTGAAATGCACTGTGGCATTGAAGTTAACTTAAAGATTAGGAAAGATGTGGAACATGAGTTATTTATTTATAAACATTGATCTCTGGATATAAGACAGATCTGTGTTCTTTCCATCCTTAACTTTTGCTAGAAAAAGTTCTTTTCATTCCAAATTAAAAGTTCATTCCAGATTTTAGTTTTAAACTGAAATAATGAAAAGCTGGAGTATATCCTTTGATGGAGCTCCCCAGAACAATCTTATTAGGAAGGGAACCATTTGTTAAGGAGGCCTACAAATGAGATACTAGGGCTTTTCTGCTGAAGGAAGTCTTGGCAGAGATCTGCAAATTAAATTTGGAGTTACATAGAAAAAAGGTAAACTAAGAAGCTAAAGATCATGTTGCTGCCTTATGTATTGCTAAGGAAAATTGATGGAAAAGTCAACTAAGGTGGCTGCGTATGTAAGACTGGGTCATGCAGCAGTGAGGTATAGTTCAGATCTATTTGCTGCAAACTATAACTATTTAAATCATGGAAAAAGCGAGGGAATTCCAGAAAAACATCTACTTTTGCTTCATTGACTATGCTAAAGCCTTTGACTGTGT
>JANHZU010108264.1:0-10013 GCA_032468055.1 Acrochordus granulatus
CCTGGGGCTCCGGGGGGGCTCATCATCATCGTGGAGGTGGCTGATGGATTCCTAGCCACCCTCACCCCCCTTTTTTACATACAAAATATTTTTAGTCCACCTCGCGAGTCTGCCGGTTGTATTTTGATTTTAATGTTTTTATTTTTGTTTTTAATGAATGTTTTTAGAGTTCTTGTTAGTCGCCAAGAGTCTCTGGATTTCGGCGGCATATAAAATAAATAAGAACTTTTAATTTGTTTTTATCTGCTTTTTATTCAGGTGTTCATATTGTTTTATTATGCCATTGCAAGCCACCCAGAGTCACTTCAGTGAGGTGTGCAGTGTAGAAATTTGATAAATAAAAAAAAATGCAAAATGGGAAAAATCTCCATGGGATTTATCTTCCCAGGCTCACAAGGATTTAAGATCCAGTGAGGTGATTAATCTTGCAGCAGCTATTTTTGCATTTCTGGATTCCCAACCAGGAAGAATATCCATAAACTCCTCACGTTTTATCTCATGATAAAATATTATTGACTTCCTTCTTGGTGTGTTGTTGTCTGTCCATGGAGAAGGATGTTTGAAAGGGTTTAAGGACACAGAATACACAAACAGCCGAATTGTGATGAATAAAATGCCCTTTTCCACCAAGAGGAATCCTTTTCAACCATTTGTGCAGAAGTAAGTCTTGTATAGTCAGTAGGATTTTCTTGGTGAGGCTGGGAAGATGGAAGGAAGGAAGGAGAAAGAGAAGGAAGGAAGGAAGAGCCCCTTATATTTCATGCCGAAAAATCTGCTTGGCTACATCCATGTAAGTCAAGTGTAAACTTTATTTTAAGTAGAACCTTATTTACCCAGAACATTTATGTATATGAATATTAGGTACTGTACATTTATATACCTCCCTGTAGTAAATCTCTAGTTGAGATTTTGGGATCCTTGTTACTAGTTGTACTTCAGGAATTCTGAAATTCCCAGGAAATTGTTGGAAACCAAGTCAGACCACATCAAATTATTATTAGGAGCAGCTGTTAGAGTTACTCCATGTTTTCAATCGGTTTTACAGCTGTTCTGGAGCTGCGAGGAAGGAAAGAGAAAGGGGAAAGAAAAGGAAGGAAGGAAGGGAAAAAGAGGGAGAGGAAAGCAGGCTCCGCAGACGTTTCCCACCCGCTGCCCGCGAGGTGGGGTTGGCGGCGGGCTTGCGCTGCCGCTGCCGCTGCCGCCCCTCCCCTCCTGCCCCCTCTCCGCCGCCTCGGCCGCAGGGCCTCCGGGGCCAGAGGGAGAGGCCGGGCTGCCATTGGATGCTGGGGGAGCCCGGGGCCAGGCTCCGGCTCCGAGTGACGGAGAGAGCAGGGGGTGGGATGCGAGGAGCGCGCTCGGGGCGGCCCTGCTGGCGCGCCGGCCGAAGGAGCCCAGAGCGAGCGGGGTCCGTTGGCGCAGCCCCGCCGAGGCCCGGATCCCGGCTGCTCCCAGCGATGGAGGCGCCTTCGGGCGGCCCAAGACGCGGGGCCTAACGGGCAGGCCCTCCGCGCCTGGCTTGTGCCGGGGGAGGCAGGAAGGGGCTGGATTTCTGAGCCGCATCATGCGCCTCCTCCCGGCCAGGGCACGGTAGCCTCGCCGCAGAGACGGGGGTCCCGGCAGTGGGGTAAGTGGACAGCCTCCCGGGGCTGCCTTGGCATCTTTCTGGGCAGCCCATTGGCCACCCAAGGCTCTGCCGCCCTCTTTACTCCTCTGTTCACTTGGCATTTTTCCTTTCTTCTTTCAAGTCCCTGTTTACGTGTCCAGATTTTAACTTGGGGAAAATTTATAAAGAGCCAGACTTTTCATTCTGGTGAAGAACATTCTGATAATCCCCTTGTTTTCAGTGTTTTGCAGCACTGAAAGCTAAATCTAGGCATTGCCCAGTTCGCAATGCCAGATTTGCAGAAGGGGTCAACGGGCATGCTGCATAAAGTGTCCTAAATGTCAAAGAGACACAAGAGAACTTTTTGAGATCAGCGTAAATAGCTGGGCCTGACGAGGGAATGGTTTATATATAGCTACCCTGAGGTGTAAATAAATCCCCTGTTAGAATTGGGTGGGAAGCAAAGAAGGACTAAAATTTGCATCCATTTGCCAGTTTGGGAATGGCACAGATGTAAAATTTGGCACTGTGTAGATTGGCAAGAGATGATCTACAGGATGGGTAGCCTCAAGAGATCCCAGACTGGTTCCTCGGGGTTATCTTTTAGGTAAAGGAGAAAGGACCCTCTTTAGCACCCACAAATATTCTCTCTTTTGGACAAACATTTCTAAACCTCCCAAAACATAAAGGGTTAAAATCAGGAATGATCATGAACTCTGTTAAACTGGTGCCAAATCAGCATAACAGAAGCAATTGGAGATGGCAATCCCAGGCTGGCATTAAAAAGCTACTTAACCTCTTTTGCTAGGCAGGAAGTCATTACTTTAACAAACGACAAAAGACCAAATAAATGCACATGACCAGTAGACCTTCTTAAGCCTTTTTCAGGGTGCAGATTTATTGCGCAATCATTCCTTTCAGCGAAATGAATCAGTTGGAATAAAGTTTTGCAAGCCTAGGAAAAGAGTATTGAAGAGAGTGTTTGTGTGTTTTTGTGTGTAAAATAGAAAAAGGAACTTGGGAGATGATCTTCCAGATTTCCAAAAATGTCTTTATTTTGCATACCTTCAATTCTACAGTCATTATAAAGAATGCAGTCCTGTATGCATTTCCCTAAAACTAATTCTCTCATTTTATATTTATTGGTATGTGTAAGAATGAGGAGATATCCTGGTTTCCTTGGGGTTCGTGGCTTGGGTAGGGGGCTGGACTTTGAGACCTCCAAGGTCCCTTCCAGCAGTAGGATTCTGTGATTCTCTGTGTTAATGTACTATAGAACTGAAAGCCGAGCAGTGCAAATAAAATCAAGAAAAAAAATAGAATAATGAATACATGAGTAACATTTCTATAAAATAAAAGTAGACCCATAAAGTGTTTATATAAAACCAGGTCAGTCTTTTGATATATTATTAAATCTAACCACAGAAACCATCTATTCCTTTTCTCGGTTCTGGCACAATATGTTATTTTGATGCAGTGGTATTTATATAATACGCTTGGATTCTTAATATTCTATTGTGTAAGTGCCTTAGAATATTAAATATGAAAGTAATTCGGATTGGGTTTATTTCTAAGCACACCTGTAGGGAGACTTTTGCTTGCGAATACGTTTCTTAAATAACTAATTGCCAGTGTTTCTTTACTGGGCATGATGGGACCGTTCAGAGGTGCAGATTATAGTTTAGCATGGCATGAACAAATGTAACCACTTAATAGGCTTTGCACACCCCTGTTGCACAATCCGTGTTGACCAGAGTTTGAAAGTTTCAGTTTCCATGGTTATTTGATAATGCATCCTATGGGGTCTAACTCAGAAGTTGCTGTTAATACTAACAATATTAACAAACCATGTTAATACTTAACTACATTCCAAAACCACGGTGCATGGCTGGCTTGAGTCTGAAGAATCCACTGCTGGGTTACTTATTTTATTTATCAATGTTATCCTCCCCTATCACGAGATAAAACTGATTCATTGATCTAACCAGAGTTAACTTAAATAGGAAATAGTTCCAAATTCCGCTTGGTTTCATAGGACAAATGGAGGAAAAAAAGAAAAATCGTTTTGAAGTTTTTTTGTTCATAATCTGTGCTTTTGGCTTTATTACATAAGGATACAGCCAAGAGAAAAGGAAGTTGGAAAGGAGGAGGGGAAAAAAGCAGGAAACTATAGGTGTTCCTAAAACTGCAACCAAAAAAAAGCAAACAAAAAAAATTGTCCTGGTCATAGGACAACATCCTGCACTCTTGGTTAGGTTAATTGCCCTCTTATCAGAGTACACAAATGGCAACAGGTGTTTGCAAGTGCAACCATCTGCAAGTGTTCCTATTCTAGCATCAAAACTTTCTTTCCGGAGCAAAAGGAGTGCCATGGGCTTATTTTGGGAGTCTGAAGGGATGCCGGGACTCGTCACGCAGGCCTCCCCAAGAAGTGGCCAGTCCCAAATTCGGTGGACATCGAATGCTTTGTCACAACTACTCGGGAGCTGCCCAGTTAGAACCTCACAACAAGCAGGGATCTGACTTACATCACAACTTGTTGAGCCGGAGCAGTAGTTTACGGTCACAGTGCGCACCTCCAGCCTTCCCGTCTCTCTCTCTCTTTTTTTCGCACCCGGTTTGCCGGGGGGGAACAAGGATTGAGGACTGTGCAGTTTTGGACTCGGCTACAGCCACGCCATCCCTGGCCGCGGAAGTGCTTCGTTTCCGCCGCTGCTCCTGTGGCGACGGTTGGGTGCGATCGGGTGTCGTCTCTCTGAAAGCACCCCGACTTGAGGTGCGCTGAGGGCCTGGCTGGGCTGCAGCTCCCCTCATCTCCGCCCGGTGCCGGGTGAGAAAAGTCTGTCTCGAGAGCTGGGATTGAGGCCCTGATCGGAAGGGGCTGCCAGGCTGAGCTCCCCGATGCCGCACGATCATAAGCGTTATTTTCGCACGTTTGAGGCTTGCCCTGCGTCTTGCTTGTGTCCCCGAGTGCTGTGCTGGACTGCCAAAGCTGGAACTAACGTGGCGTGTGAAGGCAGGCGCAACGCTTGTGTTTCTCACGACCCAGGTTGGCTGTGCTGTGCGTAGGCAGTCTCTGAGCCCTGGTGCCGCCCAGGCTGGGCACCTGCGAAGCGGGCAGATATCTGAAAGCCTCGTGACTCTGACAAGTGCCATATGGATGCCACCTGACCAATTTCCTCTGCAGCTAGCCATGTTTCTCTCTTTCCCTAACCGCCATCTGGCTCCTGCAAGCTGGTCTGCGATGGGAGAAAACGAGGAGGCTAATTTACCCGCCCTCTGCCAGCACATAGCGGTTGGCAAGCTAATTGCTCCTGCGTTAAACACATTTCATGTTAACAACGGGAATTGTTTTGTCACTTTAGGGCAAACACGCCAGCGTGGTTACCGAGGCTGATAGAGACAAGAGAAGCCGAACACGTTTTCTCAGCTGGTTGGATTGTGCCATAGTTGGCCCTGGTGGTGGCACTTCTCCTTTGCCACTCCCAGCAGTGGCACAGAGAGGCGGATGGTCGGGGAGGGAGATGCCTGCCCCAGACTGCAAACGGGGCACTAAGATTTGTTTGTTTGCTTTCTTCGAATGGCCTCAAGTGGATTCAAGACCTGTTACTGACTGACTGGGTCTCTCATTCACCAGCCCTTTCTGGGAAGACCTCAGTGAGGACTAGAGTAATGATCAGCCAGCTTCATCTGCTTGTATAAAGCCAGAACAATTGGGTTCCAGTTGGGATGGGTGCATTTTCTCAGACGTCCTGCCCAAAATGTATAAAAACAACACTTCCTCCTTATTTTATTCTTTATCTGTCTTTTGAGCAATCCATCACTGATCAAAACTTCATGTTAGCTGAACATGTACTATCATTTTGGATTGCATTTTTCCTCTTTCTCACCCACCTTCTTTCTTTACATGGCTTTCTTTTTAGTAAAGCTCCTAAGGAAATATAAGGAGAGTGGAAGCCTAGGGGTGGCACTCTTTGACATAGGCATGAATTTCCCCAGGAAGAAAATTCAGAAAGCAAAATTTAGTCTGCGTGCGCAGAGAAAAGAAATGCACCGATGCCATCAGCTGCCCTGCTTTTCAGCTAATTCCATGCATGGGTTGAGCTTTGCACATGACCCACAGGTTTATGCCCAATGCCAACTATTTCCTGGAAAGAAGTGTTAAGTAAGGACAAGGAGCAAAAGAAAATATTTCCTAGAAGAGCAGAACCCCTGCTGAACCCACTTAATCTACTTTTCTCCTTAGGGACACGGCAGGGGAAGGAACCAGCAGAGAAGCCCCAGGAAAGTGTGGGAGACACACAGAGATGACCTCTTCCCAGCCCCCCCCAAGGGCTTCACTAGGTATTGTCACCTGCAAGGTAGTGGGTTGCACTTCTGCAAAAAACAGGCAAAGAGGCTCCCAGGAGTTGGTACAAGGCCCCCCTGAAATGTACAGTGATACCTTAAAAGTGCAGGAAAGTCACAGAGTGAGTGGCAAGACCTCATGTTTGCTGCAGGGAAAAATGAGCAGGAAAGTTCATTTTCCTTCTTACAGGTAGTCCTTGATTTACAACTATGAACCCGGCAATTATAGTTGTGACAATCGTAAAGTGGGTCACTGCATAACCTGACCTGTTTTCACGATCTTTTTTGCATCGGTTGTTAAGCAAACATGGCAGTAATTAAGCAAATGCATTGTTTGCTATAGATCATTTTTTTGCAGGAAATCAGAAATAAATACCAGTTTCTGGCAAAACTGCCATAAATTGCAGTCATGTGACCATAGGGCATTGCAAACGGCTGTAAATGGGAGATAAGCAAACGGCTGTAAGTCGAGGATTACCTGTACTTGTACCTCAGACTGCCTTTCTGTGATTCCTGATACAGAGGACTAAAAAAATCCCCTTCACTGCATGCCTCCACCTTAAAACTTAGTCTTACCCTGAGGTTCTGGGTTTTAGACGTACTTTAAATATTACTTTTCCTCCCAAAATTCCACTGAGACTTCCTCCGCAGCCTGGCTTACTTGCACGAGTCAGCGGCAATGTTTACCTCTTCAGCTTTAATCCCTGGTCTTCGGGCAGCTGACCGTGGGCTAAATCGGGAGTCCGCCGAAACTGGACTCCGCGCAAGGACTTTTCCCTCCAGACTGACCTAGAGAATGAGAGGCCCAGAACACGGAGAGAGGGAACCACCCGGAGATTTGAAATAAATATACATGAGTTGCATGCACTTTTTTTGCCGCTATCGGCTTTTGTTTATGAGCTTGACTCTTCTTCTTTGAGCCCCAGACCCACTAACCCCATCTGCAAATAAAAATAACCCACCCACCTGATTTAGATATAAAAAGCCACCCTAATTTTACTAATCATACTGAAGGGTCTCTTTTTTTATTCTCTCTTTGCCACCCCTGAACTTACTGATTGGGATTCACAGCTTCCTGCATTAAGAGCCTGGGAACAAGGTGGATAGGCCCAGTAGAGTAAAAAATAAGTAGTTTGAAGAAGGTATTCCAGATTAAAAAAAGGAGTTAGGAAGAAACTGTTCAAGCGAGTAGCGTCTATTCACATTACAAGGGAAATCCAGAGGAACATTTAGCCAAAATGCCAGAGGTCTGAACTTGGCTTGTTTTCCTCCAGTCTTTACATTAAAACACTCCAGGACTAGCTCTTTTCCTCCCTCGATTTACTGGGTTTTCTCTCCTTTTTGCAGGGAGCGAGGGAGATGGTGAGGACGCCGGAGAAGCCTTTGAATTTGACGACAGCGAAGACGAAGATGCCACCCGGCTCGTGGTGAGCCATGCCAGGACCGAGCTGGGCACCAAGGGGGCACTGCAAGACTCCCCCCGCAGGCGCAGGCTGAGCATCAGTAATGACCTGGAGCCTTTGGGCGAGTGGGACGCAGAAGAAGCCCTCCTAGAGGATCAGGCCCCCTTGACCGACTCCAGCACCCAACTTGGTAAGGGCAGACAGGTGGGAGGTGAGCATTTGCACTGGGTTTTCCACCCCAGCAAACAATTATTGGGTGATTTAATCCATTTACACAGCGCCCATCTTAAGGGCATGCATGCCTCCTGGCAGCTCCAAACATTTAAACCACTTCAAATATTGAAATTGAAATAAAGCACATTTATTTCTGTGCTTTTTATGATTATGAAAAATTATAAAAAGCTCTCCAACCAGCTCAGTCCCAAATCGGGTTTTCAAAGCCTTTTCCTCTCTCACTAATTTATATCCAGTGGAACTGTAGATCTAGGAAAATAATTTGCTAAAGAGGGTATGATTTAAAAAAACCTTATTTCTGTCCACCTGCCTGTTTTGAAATAGTCTCTTGTATTTTTGCTAAGCTTGTTCCTTCTCATCTTGCTTCTATTTCTTGCCTTCCCATTAATTCACTTCTTACCAACTTTCTTGGCCTTGTGTCTGTGTATATTCTCATTAATCCCGGTCACAATTTGTCGTAAAATGGCAAAAATTGCAAACTTGCTAAAAAAAGGCAACTGGACTTTTATTACAAGATGTTATCAGAAAGCGTTTTGCCTTTTGTGTGGAAAGCTTTGCCAATTCCATGTAAAAAAGGAAGGAATAATAAGAAAATATGTAAGCTTCTAAAAAGGGGATGGGGGCAGGATACAGGAAACCCAGAGAGGTTCTCACATAGCCCGCTAAACAGAATGATAAGGTGAGCAGTAAAGATTTAGAGAAAGATTGCCTTAGGGGTCAGCACAGTGACGTTTCAGAGGCTTCTGAAAAGTTCTTTTTTTGCAAATGATTTAAAACTGCATTATAAACTGAGGGCAATTGGAATCTGGTTTCCTTGTCCCCACCCCCTTTTTAGAAGCTTACATATTTTCTGACCCTTCCGTCCTTTTTTACGTGGAACTGACAAACATTTTCCGATAAATCTGATAACTATTTAAAGTCCAGTTGCCCTTTTTCAGAAAGTTTGCAATTTTTGCAATTCTGCTCCATTTCTTGGCCTTGATCCTTGATTCTTACCTGGGAAAGAAACACAATGAAGACAGTGGTGCTTACTTGTGTGTAAGCATCTGTGCTCCTGTAGGTTTGTAGGGATAATGCATCCCCCTCCCCACTGGACCCTCATTCTACTGAATCATCATTATTTTATTAATTTCTATCCTGCCTTTATTATGATCATGGTTGGTCACACAATTAGCCAAATGTTCAATCTAGATTTGGCATTTTTGTCCACCTATCAAGCACTTCTCAAGGACCTGGGATAGGCAGATGTTGTGGTTTAATAATATTAAAGTGTCATCGCAGGATGTCAGCTGTTTCAAGTAAAGTGACCTTTTGCAATTGAACGATGGGGGTTTTGTCAATGCCGATGGGGTTCAAGTGCTGCTCCAGGTGTTTTGAAATATTATTTTGTTAAACAAGATTTCCAACTATCACACAATCACCATATGTCCCAAACAGTACAAATTCCAAATATTTTAAAAATCAGTGCTTTATGAAAGGGCTCTTCTCCTAGCTGACAAATGCTGGAAATCTGCCATATTCAAAATCAGCAGCTTTCCCAGAAGACAACAGATAGAAATGCTAAAAGACAAGGAAGGCTGGTCTTCATTCTAGTGAATTTCTCAGGTTACCACCTGATGGGATTTCTTTTTTCTTCTTGCAGATTGCCGTGACCCTCAGGCACAGACGGAGTAAGTGGCCTGTTGTACTTATCACTTTAAGAAAAAAAAAGGAAATTGATGCATTTTGGCTGGGGAATTAACTTCTGCATTTTCCTCCTCTGGTTAGTCACCAGGTGTGTGGAGGTTACGCAAAGTTTCTGAACAGGTGTGGCAACTTTGCTGCTGTCCTCCTCCTGGGCGCAAGTGTGGGGGGGTTAATCCTGGCAGGGTCTCTGTAGAGGATCAGCAGAGGTAGGAAATCTGCTTGCTCATTGCTTTACGCATCCAGCAGTTGTGGTTAATAATGCTAAAATCCCCCCTTCCTTTCTTAGCCTTTCTTTCTAAACCTTTCTTTCCCAAATAAATAATTTTTGGAAACCAAAGCTCATGGCAGGGATCTCATGGATGGGTCTGGCAGCTTAATTTTCTTTCCAGGTAAAGGATGGAGGGTGGGTGACTTTCCTTCTCTAGGAAAAAAAAGCCCATATAGAGGAACCTAGGTTCTGAAATGCAAATAAAACAGCAATGAGATTCCAGTTTACCTGGAAGGTGTTTATTTGGGGTGAAGCGCTTACTTGCATATTGCAAATTAAACATTGTTTATCATATGTTTGATTACATATAGTAGAATCAATTGCTCATTTTTTTCTTCCCAAAAATATATATTGCAAGTATTTTAAGCCACAGGCAAAAAAAGTGGAGAGCAATGTATTAGTTTTTGTAGCTGTGCTTAGGAAACCTATGCATAAAATATAATTTTTTTGATGTCGCATTAAAAGAGCCCCA
>JANHZU010108275.1:0-10013 GCA_032468055.1 Acrochordus granulatus
AAGGGGACGACAGAGGATGAGATGGATAGATAGCATAGTCAGTGTGATGGGTGTGAGCTTGGGAGGACTCCAGGAGGCAGTACAAGACAGGGGGGCCTGGCATAATGCAGTCCATGGGGTCGCGAACAGTCGGACATGACTGCACGACTGAACAACAGCAATGAGATTATTCAGAGCAGTCAGGTTTTTAGAGTTTCTGTCTTGTCAGTTCAATGTCTATTTGACAGAAATTCTAGAACAAGATGAGAACACTCAGATCTTTTTTTTTTCTGGAAGCACCAGTATCTGAAATAGCTGGTCTGTCAGAAATGTTTCAACTAGATTTTGATAAAGCTCATCATATCCTAGCCTTTCTTTTTCATAAAACTGGGAACCTCCACTGTTTAATATTACATCTCTCCAGTGTGCTGTAAGATTACACTCACCAGGCATGGCATCGTAAACCGCTCAGACACATAGCTTGAGCTGAAAGGCCACTGGGTAGAATGGGCTAGGCTGGTACCTAGGCTGGTGAAGTCCTTCAGATATGAAGAGGTACTCTTGGGAATCACCCCATATACTCTTGGATGATCTGCAGCTGCCTAGTCGAGGAGAAACAACCTCCTAAATTTGAGAGAGTCCTCTGTCAATTGGGGAGAGTAGAGATGACAATGTAGTCCAACTTTTGCCTTTTTTATCTAGCAACACTGACCTGGTCTTAGTTTTTTATTTACTTTTTTTCTCTCTCTTTTTGGACTATTTCTGGAATGCTAAGGGCTCAGTTCTGTGTGGATTATATTCTGCTTCCCTTTGCTGATTTACAATATTTCAGGAATTTACTGAAAGGCTTATCTGCTTTTGGAATATTTATTGCACAAAGGGAGTGATGACCTTATGCTCTTTATGTGTATGAAGGAGGGAATGAAAGTGAATAGTGCTTGGAATATCAGTATGTCTACACTATATAAAATTCTGCAAATTGCTTGGAATCAAAATCTTGATTCACACTGTATTTTGAACAGGTCATTACAGTAAGGAGTCCATCTTTTGCTTTTTTATTTTGATTATTCAGGGGATTGTTTACCTTATATTTCTTTCTTCACTGAGGATTGGTGGTTAACTGGCAATAGTGGCATATGATAGGGATTGGATCTGCTGAATTAACCCTTTACAATTTGAACTAAAAGCTGACAGTGTTATGCAACTTTTTTTCTTTTTGTTTCTTTCTCTCTCTCAATATATTAGAAAAGGAGAGATGACTATAAAAAAGAGGTGTTGAGATAGATTTTGGATGAAATTCAGAAATTTAATTAAAATATAGAGGATAAAATGGAAATTTGGGGCAGACATTTGCAGGAGACATTTGAGAAAATAGATCTATTTTTAAAGGAAAAAAGGGGAAGATTGAAAAACAGAACAAAAATTTGAAGTTAAAAATTATCAAATGAGCCAATCTGGGATTGAATCCATGCAAATTAGGAAAAAATGGGAACATCGCTATAAGAGTTGAAGAAATAAAGTTGCCAGTGGAAAAGTTTGCAGTTAGGTATTGCTGAGCTTAAGGGAGAAAGTGTTTTTTCTCAGATCAGGGGTGTGGTCCCAGGAGAAAATAAGAAATAAAGATGGATTATTATTGAATTAGACAGAACTGATAGAGTGAATTTGCCTCTTGTAGAAGAAGGTTATTTGTTTTGGGATAATGTTGTTCAATTTGGAAGAAGATTCACAAAAGAACAATGCAAATTTGCTTCCAAGGGAATTTTGTAATGGTGTGTAAAAGAATTAGTTTTATTGAGAGAAATTTCAGTAAGATTTTTGAGGATGGCCTGAGATTCAGGTGGTATGTTTATTTGAGGTATGGAATTTTAAATCTAAATTTCTTAATTCAGAGTTTAAAGATTGTTTTGATAGGTGAGCTCTTAATGTGCTGTGAACTATGTATGGAGGATGATTGCTTACTATATCTTAGACTCTACCACTGAAGATTCTACTGTGCTCTATCCTGCATGAAGCTTTCTATAGGAATGAGACAAGATAAAGACTGAAAGATGTTTATACTGATAATCCATCTGAGAGAAGACAATTTAAAGCAGTTTCTAGTGGTTTAGAAGCTGCTCTGGAATTTTCTGCTGGTGAACAAGAATAAACAAATCTTTGTGGATGGACTTGATGATTTATATGTTTAGAAAAAATATTGTGTAGATTAAAAAATTAGAACTATTAAAATATAGATATATAGTGATAGAAATGAAATGTTTATTGTAATATATTGTTTTTATCACCCTAATCTGATTAAACTGAGAGAGGGGAACATATTTTTCTTTCCTTTTGTATTGATTTATGGACAGATATTCATTTGGAATTGGGTTGGGAGTAATGGGGGAGGATTTTTTGTTTTTCCCTTTTTGGGGGGGTGTATTTGTATTTTAGATTTTGTTGATATTTATTACATTGTTTTTGTTATTGTTTTATTGTTTGTTAGTTGTCTGTTAGTTGTATTTTATTCTGTTGAAAAGTAATAAATAATTTAAAAAGGACACTTACATCAAGCCCGGTCCACAGGAATGATTGAAGAATAACTCCAGATTGGTTTTTTTCCAGATTATGCTAACAGATTTCAACAACAAAGAAAAGTATTTTCAACAAATTAGTTTTCTCAGTGGTTTTTATTCTCCTCCTCCTCCTTCTCCTCCTCCTCCTCTCCACTCTGCTTCTATGATTTTTTTTCCTTTTAATGTTTCTTTAAGATGCAAAATAGCATATTCCAATAGATTAAACTACAGGGAAAAAATTCTTTGCCCATTATTGGTTTGTCCAAATCAATATCAACAAAACCAAAAACAAGACATTTATTAAAGTATATGGAAGATGTTGTAGATGCTTACAATAGCATACTTACTGCAGATTTTGAAATCCTAAAATGGCTTCAGTGATCCATTAATTTTAAGTGGCCTTTAAATATTAATATACTATTATTAAAACTGTTTAAAAGAAGATTAAATATAAAATACAGAAGAAAAGAGAAAAATAAAGCAAAGAGAAGACAAAAAGTGCAAGAAAGAAAAAAAGTTATACAAAAATAGAAAAAAAGAAAACACATACTAAGAAGTGACTTCTGAAATCCTTCACAGTTATATTTTAACCTCTCTCTCTAAAGTTACATCATAATATTTTTCTTTCCATAATATATCCTGTCTAATCATGAAAGCCTTGAATCACAAATTCATTTTTTATTTGTAGGCAAAAATCCATAAGTGGTTTCCAACTATTAATAAATATAAATACTGTATTTTCTTTAATTAACGAAGTAAAGAAGTTAATTTACCCACCTCAGCAAGATCTGTCAATTTCATCAAACATTCTGCCATAGTAGGTAGTGTCAAATCATTCCATCTCCCAGTGAGAGGAAGAGGTGGGATTCCTGGAGAGAGAAAGTTACAAGTTTCTTTGCAGTGAGAAAGTTTTGATTTAAGGCTGTCATAGAAAGTGGATACTTGAAGAAAAAAAGATTCCAAGCATTTTAATCTCTGGATTCAGGACTAAAGTCTGGGTGAATGGGAACCAAATAAGATGTCTTATTCACTATTATTATTATTATGGTTGGTCACATAGTCAGTCAGATATTTAGAGTGGTTTTGGCATTTTTATCTACCTTTTGAATCTTTTCCAAGGACTTGGGAGAGATTGATGTTGTCTGATGATGTTAAATATATTGTTGCATGATGTAAGAGGTACCAAGTAAAAGTGTCTTTTGCAATTAACTGAGGATGATTTTGTCAATGCCAATACTATTATTTATTTATTTAGTCATGTGGGTGGGTTGTTTTCATTTTTGTTCAATGCTATATGCTCAGCTTTGGTTGATTCTGTCTCTGCTCCAGCCTTCTGACAATGTCTTTGCTCAAGCTGTTCAATGGATTTGTCTGTGAAGACTCTCACTCATCCAGGGTAATTGCATCGCAACAAAATTTAAAAAAAAACAGGCATCTGGACTGGATTCTCAGAATTGAGAAAGCCTTTTGGATAAAAGGTGAAACGTCTTCTACTTGGAGAAAAATCCAGTCCAGATGCCTGTTTTTTTTAAACTTTGTTGCGAAGTTCAATGGATTGTTATTAACTTTGAAGGCAGAACTCAGCCTCAGGTTTACCATACATTTCTGAGTACAGTCTTACAGATCAAAGTGCTGATCTTAACTTCAATGTTCTGCAGGAAGTCGCACTCAGGTACTTGCAGAAGTGTCTTTTCCAACCAATTTTGACTGCCCAACATCCATTCCAGGAGGCCCAGCTAGAAGTGCACCACTTTGGCAAAGGGAGGAGTATTGCTTGGCTGTTGCAAAAGCTGTACACTGGAATATCTTTCCTAGAAGTTTTATCAGCTTCCACATTTTTGGCTTTCAAAAATCTATTAGACAAGAATTATTCCAGAGAGGATTTGAGTATGATATCTTGTCCTCAGTTTTATTACTTCTGTAATTGTGAGGGAGGGGAAAAGTTTTATCGCACCTTTTTTTCTACATACTACTCAAGTTGGTAAACATGCCAATACTCCTTCCTCCTATTTTCTCTGTGAGTTTAGTTGGGTTGAAAGAGAGTGACTGGCCCAAAGCCACCCAACCAGTTTTCCCAAGTCTGCAAGCCTAAAGCCTCCCTGACCCAAAGTCTCCCAGCTTAAAGCAGAACTAGAACTCACAGTCTCCTGATTTCTAGACCAATGTATTAACCACTACGCCAAACTGGCTTATTTGTCATATAAATTATATAAATTATAATATATATTGGCTGCTATTCAGCTTATCTTCATCTTGTATTCATTGTGTTACTTTTATTAATATTATACACACATACAAATAGAGAAAATTACTTTTCCTAACAGAAAATCATGACTGATGCAGTGAAATCTTTGTGGGATGTCCCTTTAGAAGAATTCAACAGAATATGAATTTGTTTAAAACAGTACAAAATAGGAATCAAAATAGGGAGCCTTCTTGAAATAAAAATGAAGTTCAGAGTTAAATTCATCATAATCATATAATTACATAATCATCACTACAGCTTGCCCTAAACACTCTATGATCTCTAGACCATCTGTCTGGATCTTTTCTCATTTACATCAAAGTTGGAGATTATTTCAAATCACCCAGATTAGAGACTCTGATTTACTACAATGTTAAACTCAATTGGAGAAATATCAGTGAAATTAAATCAGAAGGAAAGTGTCCATAAAAACATTAGCAATTTATACATAACAAAACCTTATACTCTGCCTTTCTTGGAAAAATCACTTTATTATTAGAAGCAAGGTTTTTAATAATATAGGCAAAAGTTTATAAAACTAATTTTAAGAAAAAGAGGACATCTTTATTATTATTTATCCTGGCACCAGATTTTGCATTATGTAATTCCTATCAAGGAGAAGATTCATCATTATTATCCATGAAAAACCTGGGGTCAAAATGAAATATGTCAGTTCAAAATGTAAGGAAAGTCCATTTTTGCAATAACTTTATTAAAGATTTTACTGATAAAACTGATACAACTACATTATACAAAAAATAATTTGAAAAGTTAAAGTTAAAAAGCGCATAAAAACAACAAAAAGAGAAAAAAATAAAAGAAACTTTTCCCTTCATCTCCAGCAAGTATAATTAATATTAACAACTTATCACTATCTCTTACAATAGAACCAAATACCACTTCATTCCATACCTCTATCCATTCTCTATAACCCTTCTGTAAAGTCTCATCTCTCTATATTAGCAAATCCAACAAAAGTCCAGTAAAGATTGTCAGAAATAACAAGATAAGTAATGCAAATTGTGTCTATTACACCCAATTTGAACTCTTCCTTTTGTATTAATATCTCCATTTGTATTTCCCCATTTCCTCTCTTCAAAGAGTCAAAGTCTAATCCCAATCAAAAAACAATTAAACATTACCAGAAATAACCATCATCATCCAGTCACAATTAAAAATAAATTAAACATCACAAGAAATTTCAACCCATTATTTTAACTTTGATCAAACAAACCAATTTTGTATTTTCTTTTTTCTCCAGAGACCTTAAATTCCTCAAAGAAAATTCTAATATATGTTTTCTCATACTCTCTTTATCACTTCTCTCAAAGTTCTTGTCATCTTTGTCACACTCTTGGAATTCCAGTGTGGCAACTCCAGCAAACCCTTTCATGAATCCAATATAAGAAAATTAGCCACATCACTCTGATGTATTATTTGTACAATATCTGGAGACTAGAATTTGTACCTATCAAGTGGAATACTATCAGACCACAACATTTTCCCAATTTCAAAGTCATAATAATTACTATGATAACCTAATGTCCCATTCTGAAGGAAAATCTAGCTCATATCTGGGATATATATTAAAAATCTATTGTTTAATATATCTAGGATCTGTATCTTCCTTCCCATAAATATAATAAATTATTTTGCTTAATTTTTTATGGCTAGATGATTAGCCATAATAATTTTTCTCAGAATCATTGCTTTGTGCAAAGTCTGTTTCAAAGCATGAAACTCGCTGAGTTCATATTTAGCAAATATGAAGCCAGAGATACATTTTTAACTAAGTTTTACTTCCTTTATAATCTTATACACTATTATGTCTCCAAAAATTTGGTAGAAGATAAACATTGTGATCTAGGAAAGTGAGGTTTGAGTCAGTTGCCTTGCAATTGTTACAAAATTTATTGCATTTTTGACACCTATGCACCCATCCCCCACTATAATATCATTGCCAAATACCCTTGCTGAGAAGAGAATGATAATTCTGAGTGAATCAAGATATTACATGGGACTTGAGACATAATTCTTTCAAGTATAATGGAGTATATTTGGCAGTTTAGCTTCGTTCTTATGCTAGGAATGATAGCCATATATTGTATTCAGTGCATACCAATGTATCTTGTCTGCAAAGCATCACTGTCTAGAGTACATTTACTTAGTGGGGTTCAGAAAGCATCCCCTCTCTGTCACAGTGGAACAGCCTCTTCTCTGTGCCCTATGAAAGTCTCCCCCACTTAGATGTGGATAGTCATGCCCATAGTGAAATTGAAGACGACCTTAAAAACTCATTTTTAGTAAACCCTTTTGTGTTTTGTGTGTTCTGTTTTTATGTGGTTAGAATCTCTAAGGAACCTTGATTATTTCTTTTAGCTGGTTTTTTAATGAATTATTGGTAGCTGCCCAACTTAAGATGGTGCTCATATAAGCTTGCTAAAATATAAAATAATAAATATACATTTATACTATTCCTTTAACCTGTTTATATTTAATCCATTTTCTTGGTTCACATGATATATTGATCCATAAATTAACCAGGTTCTCTCTTGCTAAACTATACAAGATCTAACTAAATTTAATACAAGCTAAGTTTTTAATCATATGACTCATGTAAAGAGAAGACTCATTGGAAAAGACCATTATGGGAAAGGTTTAAGGTGAAAGGAGAAGGAGACAGAGAGAATGAGATGCTTAGATAGCATTGTTGATGCAGTAGGTGTGGATTTGAATGACTCCAGGAGGCAGTGGAAGACAGGGAGACCTGGCATGCTGCAGTCCATGGGGTTGTGAAGAGTTGTACATAACTTAGCAACTGAACAAGAAAAAGGTTTTAATGTTCCTCAACTGAGCTGATTGAGTGCATAGTAGGAACACATAGCCATTCACTGCAAAGCAGCTTGAAATGCCAGTTCCTATAGTACTAGAAGATAACATTCCTATATCTTTCTGAACAGGAGATCAATACAAAATAGGCTAATTGTATTAAGACATAATATATGCATAAAAGCATTGTATATTTATGGCTATCATTTGGAATTCATAGTGTACAGTTTACATGAACAAAACTTTGGCTACCTCTAACTTCTATAGAATAGTTACAGGTCATAAATTTGGGCTCACTGTTTCACAACACTTTGGTAAGATTTGATTAAGAGCATCCAGAATACATTGATCTTGGGAAGCAATTTTGCATAACAGTCCTATGTTAGGACATGGTGGCGTAAGCAGGTAAGATGCTTAGTTTGTTGGCTGGAAAGTCAGCATCCCAAGATTGAGACCCAGTGCTGCTGTGCAACAGGGTGAGTTCCTGTTATCTGCCTCAACTCTTGCCAACCTCGTGGTTCAAAAGCATGTAAAATGCAACTAGATAAATAGATACCACCTAAATTGGTGAGAAGGTAACAGCATTCCATGCACCTCAGCATATAGTCATGCTGGCCACATGACCATGGAAGCATCCTCAGATGAACACTGGCTCTTCAGTTTGGAAATGGAGATGAGCACCACAGCCTAAAGTCAGTCACGACTAGCAGGTTAACCTTTATCTACAAATGGGTTAAAGCTGATGAGTCAGTACCTTTCTCACAGATCATTTGGAACTTAACATTTTAATTCTAATGTAAAAATGGTGCATTTGCTGACAAAAATATTAAAAGAAGGCTGAATTTAGCCAGCCTGAGGCAGGAGTTGTACAACATATTTTAACTGACGCCTGTTACAAAAGTCTATGTTTTGATCTTTCAGCTTCCACTTCTATCAGCCTTTATTGCATCTTACTATCAACCTCTCCCAATCTTTCACATTATATGGATTTAATGAAAGATCTAATTTAATGAGGAGAGGGACACTGGAAACATATTTAGTTTTGAAAATATATTATGGGCATTGTCACAAAATGGTGGTTGCAGTGAGTTTGGGTAACTACCTATTACTCATTTATTAGAAGGTAAAATATTTTCCAACACTCCTTTAGGTTCTGAGAATGTTTAAATACTCAGCTTACTTGTGATTCGTGTTGGTATTCCCTGGGCAGAAGGGTTCACTTCTAAACACAGCATTGGAATTTGCTAATTAATAATAATAATAACTGAAGACTCAGATGAGATGTGGAGCCAAGCAAAGTGTCACTGTCATATCCTGCAGACTATGTTGGGATCAGAAAGTAATATTGCAGCACTTGAAATGTCTGTCATCCAGTGGACTGAGATTCTTAGTTTGTTTCCATAATTCAACTTGTTGTCTACAAATCATTAATAGTGGAGTGACAGTTACCAATAACTATGATTCATGTTATGCTTTTTTTCCCCCAACAACTACATAGTTTATATAGCTTTTTTTTATTATTTTCCCACCCTTCTACCCTCATGGTTCACTTTTTCTTTTGTCTAACCATAAATGGGAAAATGAATTTTAGAATCAATAAATTAAGAAAATGGCCAGTACATTACTTAACGCAGCCTTATTAATTTTGAGACACAGTTGTGGTTAAGTCAATGAGCATATCAAATAAGGGCATATAACTTTTTGAGAAAAGGGGGCTGTGTTTAATCTTTGACATATTGATGGCCATTTAAAAATGAAATATTTTATTTTATGAGATCTAATTAATATGATTGTCACAGGAAGAGGCAGCACATAGTTAGCTAATGTCTAGGCTGATCTTGAAAAAGAAAAGGGAGATGACACTTGAGGAGTGCTACGATGGGAATATCATGGCTCCTGGCTAGACAGAGAAACAAGCAAATAAATAAATAAATCCCAGATGAAAGCAGTGTTAAATGACTTCTGTACTGTTGCCAAGAAAACTACATAAATATTCAGATAGAAACCAGATGTTGAATTTGAATTTATTCAAGAAACTTTACTTTTTAAAATATGCATATTTCATTTTCACACACATACACACCTGGGCAACCTTGTAAGGGTAATCTGGCTATAACATCCATCACTCTTTTTCCATCGTCATCTCTGCACTCAGAGGAAGAAGATGACCATCCCAGATGAGAATGTATTATTGCTCAGTTATGGGTATACAATAGCGTGCCTCCTGATGTACCTATACATTCTGTCACAATGGAAATTACAGTGGTGACTTTTGAAGAGGCTTTGAGGACTTCAGACATGGTTTGGTAGAATACAGGATATGCAATCTTAAATGCATGTCTGTGAAGACTCTCACTCGTCCAGGGTAATTGCATCGCAACAAAGTTTAAAAAACAGGCATCTGGACT
>JANHZU010108355.1:0-10011 GCA_032468055.1 Acrochordus granulatus
TTGATTTCATGGCTGCAGTCACCATCTGCAGTGATGTTGGAGCCCAAGAAGGTGAAATCTGCCACTGCTTCCATTTCCTCCCCTTCTATTTGCCAAGAAGTGATGGGGCTGGTTGCCATGATCTTAGGTAAGGTGGTCTGGTACTCCCATCTCTTTTAGAATTTGCTACATTGAGTTGTGATCCACACAATCAAAGGCTTTGGCATAGCCAATGAAGCAGAAGTAGAAGTTTTTCTGGAACTCCCTCGCTTTCTGCATCATCCAGCGAATGTTGGCAATTTGATTTCTGGTTCCTCTACCTATTCGAAACCCAGCTTGTAGTTTTTAGGTTCACATACTGCTGAAGCCTAGCTTGTAGTATTTTGAGCATAACCTTGCTAGCATGTGTACGGTCGTAAGGAGATTATTTGGCATTGCCCTTCTTTGGGATCAGAACATAAACTAATATTTTCCAATCAACACTGCTGAGTTCTCCAAACCTGCTGGCATATTGAGTGCAGCGCTTTAACAGCATCATCTATTAGGATTTTAAATAATTGGCTGGAATACCTTCACCTCCGCTAGCTTTGTTGTTAGTAATGTTTCCTAAGGCCCACTTGACTTCGCACCGCAGGATGCCTGGCTCTAGGTCAGCAACCACACCATTGTGGTTATCAGTGACATTTAAGTCTTTCTTATACAGGTCTTTTGTGTATTCTTGCCACCAATTTGTACTCTCTTCTGCTTCTGTTAGGTCCTTTATCATGCCCATTTTTGCATGAAACATTCCCTTGATATCTCCAGTTTTCTTGAAGAGATCTCTAATCTTTCCCAGGCTATTGTTTTCCTTTCTTTCTTTGCATTGTTCATTTAAGAAGACCTTCTCAAAGGGGAGAGTGGGTCACAAAAATTAAGACCTGTGGATCAGGAAACCAATAATTTGCAAGCAGATTCCTGGAGGTAGATCAAGATTTCCCTGTCCTCCCATCAGCCCTTTTAAAAATGCCATCCGGGGGACCCGCAAAACCGAAATACTCCATTTTAATTGCAGAATGGCTATTTGAGCACGTTAAAAGGTGTTTTGGACGCAGAACAGGGCAGTTCAAATTCTAAGCATTTGGAACATTTTACTCACCTCTAGAAAACAGCAATTATACCTAATAATAGGCAGCTGTAAAAAGGATGCAGAGGCCTGGAGGTGTGTTATTTGAACAAAACAAGGATTATTGGAAAGCTATAAATAGAAAGCATGTATCTGCACAGAGTGATGCATGCCAAAAGCATAATTCACATGGGACATTCTCTTCCACCTTCATTATCTGTGTACCTGGAACAGATATAGTTCAAACATTCTGGGGATATTAAGTTTTATCCAGAGATGAGCAAAATATAGATCAGCATCTTCTGGTCGGCTCTGTTTTTACATGCAGACGGCAAGGATCTCTCTCCCCCGACTGTTTTCACAGTTAAAAAATGAAATTATCTTCTTTCAGCTAAATTAGGCAGAAATAAAATTATGCAGATCCCCAGGAGTGTGTGAAAGTACAGAAAGCTTAATTTGGACACAGGTCGTCCTTGATTTACGACCATAACTGAGCCCGGAATTATGGTCGTAAGTCATTATAGTTGTTAAGCTGAGGTATCATGTGACTGGATTCAAGTTATAACCACTTTTTTACTATGGTCATTAAGTGAATGTTGTGGTCGTTAAGCAGAACCGTTTTCTCCAGTAGGTTGTTTTTTTCCAGAAATCAGAAATTTTGTTTTTCTTTTTTCTTTTTTAAAGGTTTTTAAAGGGTTAGATTGTTTTTATTACTGTTTTATTGTGAGCTGCCGAGAGTCGCTTTGAATTCGGTGGCATATGAATTTAACAAACAAATAAATAAATGCTGGAAACTGGCAAAAAACATCACAAAGTACAGTCCCGTGACTGCGGGATGCTACAAACGGCTATACATGTGAGCCAATTGCCAAGCACCTAAAATATAATTTCCTTTCCCAAGGAAAAACAGTAAATATGATGAAGATAAGAACATGCTAAAGTACTCTCGGTATTCATGGGGGGGGAGTAGATTAGCTATCTACCCCAGTATTTTAAAAATTAAATAAATCAAATACGACTCCGTCCCAATTGCGGGAATGTAAATGGATCACCAATTAGCAATGTTTGTTTAAACCCAGGATCAGTCTTCATTAACAAAGAGAACTCCTGCGTCCATAGGTCATTCTAGGCAACGTCATTTTTGATATGCACAAGGAAAAAAGTTGGCAAACCCAGTTGCCAGGTTTGCCAGAAACAGCGTGGTTCTTGACACGGCTTGGAGGGAAGAGGCGAGAGAGGGAGAAATGGCAGCTGCTTTGCAAGAATTGAAGTTCAAAGAAGCCAAAACATCTTTAAAAACATGGTGTAAGAACAAAAAAAAACTCCCCACTAACACCTAAAAGGTAAAGGTTTCCCCTGCCAGTCGTGTCCGACTCTAAGGGGCAGTACTATCTCCATTGCATAGTGTTGTCCGAAGATGCTCCGTGGTCATGTGGCCAGCGCATGGAAGCTATCACTTTTCCCATCGGAAGTGCCACCTTGCATTTTGCATGCTTTCGAACTGCTGGGTTGGCAGGAGCTGGGCAAGTAATGGGAGCTCAGCCCGCTACATGGCACCTGGGTCTTAAACTCAGGCTGCCGACCTTCCAGCCGACAACCCCAGTGTCTTAACTGCCACACCACTGTGCCCCGGTAGTGTCCGATTAAATGACTGCATGCATAAACAGGGTGTAGGAAAGTGAGAAAAATGCAATAAAAGGAAGAAACCGTCAAGAAGGCACACCTGGCTCTGCCGATGGTGAAGAATGAAGAGCCGGAAAGTAGACGAGTTCTTTAAACCATTCCGGATAATGAGAGAATGGGAGATCGGCCACAAGTGCTCCAGATACAGATATTCCTCGACTTATGACCTTAACAGAACTTGCCCATCATGGTAGCAAATCGTGATGATTGTAAAGTGGGCTATCATGTGACCAACCTGATTTCATGACCTTTTTGTGGTGGTGGTTCAAGTGAATGTTGTTGTTGTAAAGCAAATGCTGCGGTTGTAAAGTGAATCCATTGTTCGCTATGGTGTGTTTTTACTGAAAAACAGAAGTTAAGTGTCGCTTTTCAGCAAAAATGGCATAAATTGAGATCACATGACCACTGCAAATGGGCATAAATGTGGACTAGTTGCTGAGCAACTCATGTGATTGAAAGGGGTGGCCACTGGAACTAGGAAACTGGCTCATAAGTACCTCTTGCAGGAACTATTGTAACTTTGGTTGCTAAGCAACTGGTCATAAGTTGAGGATTGCCTATAGTTGTTCCTCATGAAGAGACCGCAAAACAGCAGTCTTCAATGAGTTTTGAGTACTGGGAGATGAGGGAATAGCAAACTTGCTCAAACCATGTGCCTTTAAAAGGACACTATATTTGCATACTTCCTTTTCGAATCCACTTGGAAATTGCTTATTAAGTACTTTTCAGCTATTAGAAATCTTTGGATCAAACAATCTGAAAACGCTGCCTTTAATCCCTTAATGAAAGAAAGTTTTAACTACCAGTTTCAGAACTTTAAAAAATTAAAATAAACAGCCAAAAGCTAATTCTTTGATTTTAAAAGCCTATAAACGGATTAAGCATCCAGATAAATTTGAAATAAGATTTTGGAATTAATTGTAAGGAATTCTTCCCATGGGAAAGTCAATTTGTTCTGAACCTAAAAGAAATTAGCAACTTCATAACTTGGACAGTAGAAGGAACTAAAGATTTTAATTAAAGGAGAAGAATATATAAACCTGATTATTAGCTTCAGAATGACACAAAATTTTATACCACTGGAAATGCTGATGGACACTTGAAAAACGGAATCAAAAGTTCAAATCAACAATATCAACAGTGATGTTTGCTTCTATGCATAGACTGCATCCAAAAGAAGTTTTTGGATGAAATGGCTGAAAAGGAACAAGTCTTGTTTTATCTGACAAGACAGAGATGACATCAAAAGTGGATCTACAAATGACTGACTACAAGAAGGACGTGGAAAAAAGATGCTTCACTGGACATTCAAAAGAAATCAGTAGGTGGTTTAAAAATCAAGATGGAATTACAAATAATTAATCAAAATGGTCAGCTGGGTAATAATTTTATATTGGATTTACAAAAGAGGGTTGTTTAAACCCTTTGGATAAATATTGTGAAAAGGGGTGAGAAAGAAATGAAATCAAGCTTTATGGCATTATATGATTGTTAGAAGTAAAAGGAAGGAATATGAAGTGGATTTATTTGATCAAGGATGGAAACAACAAAGTAGGGAAAGGCTCTGTCTGATCTCTAAGCAAGTGATGCCAGACATCAGCAAAGATTACCCAGAGGAGGACAGCTTGTGCTGGAGGAGCAAAATAATAGTATGGCCTGCCCAAACCCATCTTCACTTATTTTGCTCTTTCAACAGACCCTGGCTAGTTCTTTAACAAGAAACTGAAATGTAGGCAAGAATACCTCTGAGCAAATGAAAATGAAAAAAAAAGTTAAAATGCAAATGAAGTAATTTCTTCTACAGTCCCACATAATAGATGGCAGGTGAAATGATGGATGAATCACCAGTATTGATTCATCTATGAGTTGTGCTCTGGATAATGTACACAGATAGTATTTGGCTCACATGACAGCATAACAGAATCACTTATCATTTTTATGATGTATTTGGTGGAAGGTTGCCACCAAATCACACCTCTGGCAAAGCAGTAAATCTTCTGTGGACACACGCACACACATGTGTGTGTGGGGTTGGCAGAACACTGTTCCTCAACTTTGGGAACTTTATGATGTGTGGACATCAACTGCTGGGGAATTCTGGGAAATGAAGTCTTAAAGTGGCCACGGTTGAAAAACGCTGTCCCAAAGTGATTCCAGACAGAAAGTTCTCAGGGCAATCAATCAACTGGCACCATGTGTAGCAATTACGACTTCCTTTCCTTTGCAAATTTGCTTTGGTAACTAAAAGTAAGCATCAGTGGGAAAATACAAGAAGGTTCAAAATGGAAGATGCATCATTTGGATTATCAAAATGCAAGTCAGGAAATTGCAGAATAATCATCTCCTCTGGAAGTTCCCTAAGATGCAAATGGTGTTGCCGGTACAAAATACAAAGGCAGCTGATTTTCCACTGCATTAGAAAGAAATGCCAACAGGAAATTTAATCCCTTAATGTTTTATTTAGAGAACCCTTTACATATCCATAACAATAGAGAATTACCTTTGAGAAATGACTCTGACCTACAACAATGCCAATTATTACTGCCAATTAAAAACAGGTAAAATATCAAACGAGGGGCATTGTTGAAGTCTCCGTTCCCCTTCAGAACTCACGACAAAATGGGCAGGATCGCCATATAAAGCTTCCATTAGGATAAAAATAATCTGTTTTTATTCTATCCCATGCTATAACTTACTCCTCCGCTGGGATCAGCTCCTATGAGAAGAATCACCATGCATTCCACAAGACCAGAACACCTTCATTTACCCCTTCCATCCTGTTCCTTTCTCTTAATTTCATAAGCTGTTAATATATCTGTTTATCATTCCTTCGTTTCATTCGTTCGTTCGTTCATGCTCTTTACCATTTGTTCCTTTTATTCCAATCACAGTCTTCATACCATCACCGTCAAATGGGACCTCCATCACCCATCAACTTCTCTTCCTAATCTAATAATGATATTGCTTTTCTAAATCACAAGGAACACAGGTCGTCCTCGACTTATGACAGGTCGCTTAGCGACTGTTCCAAGTTAAACAAAAGGACCCCCAGAAAGGTATTTATGACTTGGATTCAAAGTCCCAATGACACACACCCCGTAGTGCATTTTGGGCACTCTGCAATCAGTTCATCTAATCATAGATTAGATGTGCATATCTAGCCTGGAGCATCAGCCATGGTCTTTGAGATCAGTTAATGGATATTGGCTGGCTGTGGAATCCTGGGAGTTGAAATCCACACATCTTAAAGCTGCCATGGTTGAGAAACTCTGGTGCAAGGGAAGACTCACTAGCCTAGTGGTTCCTTCCAATTCAAGGCTGCTATGGGGCGCTGGTTTCTTTTCCATACCAAGCACTTAAATTGTTTACCTTCAATTGCACATTCCTCAAAGATGGATATGACCTGGGCCCAAATAAAATATACAATCAGATAATTCACTGCTTTCCAAAATGAAGGAATGAATAAAGGATGTGCACCAAACTAACTTTCCTTTGCCTTTTGAAGCAGCTGTTAAAAGCTTTACCATTACCTCAGGCCTTATGCGATAACAACAACTGCTGAGATAGTAGCAACGATTGCATTGCAGAAAACACACTGCACAGAAATCCACAGCTTCATTTCAGAATCCGAGAAGTCAAGTCAGATCTGTATTAGTGGCCATCTGCTTTTAATGAATCAGAAGCTGCACAAGCCATGCTTCAAGCAAACAAGGTCAAATACTATGTCATAACAACCGTCCACAGAGTCTGTTATGGCTACAAGCACCTGTGAAAGAGGAACCGAAATGCTGAAGGATTGTGCAAACTGCAATTATTTTTCAAATTTGCACTTCCAATGTAATAGGCAGGGAGGTGCATACTTCCTGTAACGAACACTACTGTACATACCTGAATCCCATATCTAAAGATTTAAGGAAAGCTCGGGGCAAAATAATTGAAAAACATCTTTTCAGACTTCAGAAAAAGAGGGATGTGCTGTATATTTTGAAAGAAGACGAAACCCATTCATCTCGCATAAGAGTTTACATGAAGGAAGTGTATATATCATAATTATGTGATCTGGATGGATGTATATGTATGTATGTATACATTTGTGTGTGTATATGTGCATGTGTGTGTATAAAATCACCATAACTATTACTGTTGTGTTTTAATTAAAAAGCAATAAAAAGTAAATAGAAGAGGAGTTATTGACTAAGGACTCGCTCTCTTCCTACATTCTCTCCAAATCTGTTAAAATACTGGGCCTAAAATAATTATAGACAATTTTTGAGGGTAGCAAAGGCAAGAAATTAAGTTGGCAGAATTCAGCAGTGTGCAGGCAGAAAGAGATTTTGTTATCAGCCTAGAGCGTGTCCCTTCCATTTCCAAGGTGATGAACAGAATGGTCAAATGTCCATTGATTCGGAAAATGTGGAAGAAAATGCCTAGAATTTAAATTCTTATATAAATTCTTATTTATATAAGGCTTTATTTCTGACGCATAGCAGCAGGTAGACCATTTATGTGCACATGCCTTCTGTCTTCTATCTGTGGGCTTCTATTGTAAGCAAGTTCATGAATGTGATATTAAGTCGAACTGTCTGGCGTGAAACCTGACATATGGCACCTTGGCGCTTTTGATGAGCACTCTTACAAAATGGCAGCCATGGGAAGAGTTTGACTCTTCGTAAAATTATGGGTAAGATCATCACAAAACACCTACTTCCTAGAAGGTGAATGTTCAAACCATCTAACTAACTGAAAGGTAAATGAGCAGCATTAAGAACCTTTAAGCTTTCCTAAGGCCAACGGAAGCTACAAGATCACACGCAGCATTTGCGGATTACACAAAAACAGCAGATCTTTTTCAGACTAGTGTAGGGATGTGAAGCTTTATAGTCTACATTAACACTGTACACACTGTGTGGGTGGTTTAATTATTTTCTCTGTTTTAAAGTTGACCTTATAGGTTTTGTGTAATCTTCACACTTGCATTTTTGTGTAATTCATATATGAGCAGAAGCAACCGCCTCTCCAGGAAATTGACTGAATCAAGAGCAGTTGCGCAATCAACAAAGGCCACACAAAAGAGTGACTTTTAGGCAAGATGGAACATTTTTCAACCAAATATTATCACCCAAGATTCTAGTCAACCACAGATCGCTCAACTCTACAATCATTGTGTTCCTCCTTTAATATATATTTTGGGATACATCCAGTCTTTTGTCACATAAGCATCCAGCATGTCACTTACTACATATATCCAAGAGATTAATGGGCCTGTAGTTAGCAGAGATGGCTTGGTTATCTTTCCCAGTGATCACAATCCACAGGTTGCCACATTCCACAGGTATCGCTTGGTGATCACCTTCCCAATGTTCACAATCCATAGCACTGTTGAGAACTGCGCGAACTATTTCCCTAACCCATAATTTCTATCAAACAGGTTGTGATGGATCATCAGAAAAAATGGGTTGCAGTCAAGTTGCATTATTTATCCACATAATTACTAGCACTTCACCATTCGCTTTCTATGTTGTTTCTCTTAAGGACAGGCCAGCCCCTTTCTTGAAATATTTTGGCCTGTGAGAAGTTGCTTTCAAGCATGACCTTAGGTAGGTATTTTCTAGAGTCCTGTCTCATGAAACCAGAACTTTGATTTCTCATTTGGCAGCTGATTTTCCATCAATTTATTGTAAAAATCAATGGAAGGGACTTTTTTTTAAGTGGCTTGGAGGCACCTCATCGTCAACAGGATGGCTTGCATCGTCTCCGGTTTTGAGATATTTCTTTCCACCCTATCTACAGTCTTATTAATATTAATAAGATGTTAACAGGTTTTTGTCCTCTTCTCCCCCTTGGAGACATTCCAGTTTTAAGGGAATTGATTTCTGCTTCCTAACATTTAGCCTTGTGGAGAGGAATAACATCAGCACCATCTGTTCTAGAAAAGTTATCGCTCGTTTTTCCACCTGTTCCTAAGCTACTTTTCTTATCTGACCTAGAGAATGTACATAATCTCACTTATCTCCTGTAGGAACCACGAAAAAGGTTGTGTATCTTTAGATACTCCAGCCAGAAAGGTTTGAAAACCACAGCAATTAATTCTTCATCCTAAAAACAAACCTGAGCTAATTGGCAGATGGAAGGATAATAATATTCGCTTCTACCCAGCGAGACATTCAGGTCTTTTTCCTTCAGATAAGGAAAAATTTGGGACCACGTAAACTGCAAAAGATCAAGGACTGCTTTCTATTACGCCATTTCCCCAATTTGCTATTATTTGCAATATCCGCTTTTGTTTCAAAGGAGCAAGTAGAATTTTAGCTCCTGCTACTAATAGGTGCTAGTAATAGTATCTACTAGCTACCAGCTAAGGGAATATTTCTCACTGGGTTTCTTAACCTCAGATTGGAAACAATAATATTTTTTTCAATTCAGTGACAAAACAGAGAAGGCAGGAAAGGGGGAAAGGGACCATGCAGCCAGAAAGCTGCTAAATTTGAGTGAAGGGTCAAAGTTAGTACTGAAGTAATTGAAGCATTACTTCAGTTGCAGCTCACATCCCTCAACTAGAGATCTCCACTCTTGTATGCATATTAAGATCTAGAGGCCAGATCTTGATTTACGACCACAACTGGGATGAGAATTTCTGTTGCTAAGGAAGGCGATTGTTAAGTGAGTTGAGCCCATTCTTATAACCTGTTTTGCCACTGCTGTAATGCCCATCACTGCAGTTAAGTGAACCATGTGGTCGTTAAGCGAATCTGGCTTCCCCGTTGACACTGCATGTTGGAATCTGGCTGGGAAGGTTGCAAATGGCGATCACACGATCCTGGGATACTGCAACCGTCCTAAATGTTGGTGTCAAGTGCCCAAATTTTGATCGCATGACTGTGGGGATGCTGCAAAAGTCGTCAGTGTGAGAGGACCGATTATAAGTCACTTTTTTCAGAGCCGTTATAACTTTGAACAGTCACTAAACGAATGGTTGTAAGTCAAGGACCACCTGCACCAACAATGAAAAGGGTTATTGTATTATTTATTACCAATGGTTGCTGAACTGAAAAATGCCAGAGAGAAAGGTAGGCGTTAGTACCCATTACAGGCTGGTCTGATAAAGCTTTTAGACAGATCTGTGAAGACTCTCACTCGTCCAGGGTAATTGCATCACAACAAAGTTTAAAAAAAAAACAGGCATCTAGACTGGATTTTTCTCAAGTCGAAGACGTTTCACCTTTTATCCAAAAGGCTTTCTCAATTCT
>JANHZU010108502.1:0-10008 GCA_032468055.1 Acrochordus granulatus
CACTCTTCGTCTGGCTCCTCTGATGAGACCTGTCCAGTATGGTTGAACCTCTGGCTGAGCTCTCATCTTCTTCAGAGAACACAAGCCCCCCAACCACAGCAAGTTGGTGCGTCCCTGGGGGGGGTTGTGGCATAATGCCATATTAATATTTATAATATTTAAACCAGATGCCGGCTTGGCATGATGACCTGCTTCACACATTTACACAGGACAGGGATAGGTTCGCACATATCGGAATGTGTGAAATGCGTAAACAGGTTTTAAATCACAGAAACTATCTTCAGGGGCTCCATGGGCAACCAAGGATGAGACCACCAGAAAATATTCAGGACCATCTGTGGGCAGCGCCAGGCTGAGATGTGCCCAGCTTGCTGAAACCGCTAAGCTAGACCTGAAAAAACCTGGAGGCCCTTAACATGAGCGTATTAAGCCAGTGTATGACTATGCAGAGTCCCGGAAAGAAGGTTCTTTCCCAAGCCAGGTTAAGGTGACCGCCCACTTCTATGTTGGCCAGTGGAGTCTGGTGCACTCAGCTCCATTCTGCATGGCACCCGGAACCATCCACCACCTGGGGGACGTTCACACAATGCCCTTGCGTGGCTCTGCTGGGGGGTCTCGCAAAGGGGATTGAGGGGTCCCACCCATGCCGGGCTTGGCACAGGCTGGCCAAATGCACAACTCCTCCCCAAGAGACACTGAAAGCTCCGTGAATGTGCCAGGATGGCCCCTCCCTCGGGGGAGAGGCTGCCCGGGACAGATGGGTCAGGGTCTCCGCCCGCCGTCTCCTCTCCCCAGTGCCCGCCCCTGCTCTCACATGGACTGCTGCTGCACGCTGGGTGCTCCGGGGCCCCTCCTTCATTGTCTCCCACTGCCTTCGCCGGGACCTGGAACTCGCCCTCCTGGCCAGGGTCAGGGCTTTCCTGCTGCCTCTGCCCAGCGCAAAGAGCAGCAAAGGTCGTCCTGGGCTTAGCGAGTCGCAGACACGTGGCCGAGCTCCGAGAAGGAAGCCAGCTGCAGCAAGGCCCACAGCCTCTGGCAGCTGTGGGCGAAGGTTGCCAGAAAGGCCACAGGCGGAGCTGACCTGGAGATCTTGGCAAGCTTTTTCGGGAGTGGGTTGCCGCTGCCTCTTTCCTAGGGCTCTGACTACGTGGCTGAATGCAAAGGAGCACCTTACGACCAGAAGAAATGTCACAACGTGAGACAGACGAATTTCAACTTGCAACATTTTCCAACAGGCCAAATTTGAACATGGCCCGAGATCTTCTCCCTACCTACTGTTAAGTAGGCCAACGGTTGTACTTGAATAATTCAAGGGTTGCTGGAAGACTGTGTCCCCCACTCTATCCAGTGCACTTGCAAGATGTCCTCTGAGCTGCTTTAGGCAGTCAAGACAGCCTTTCTATCTTGTGCCTTTTGCTTTCCCGAGGCCTGAAATGCCACATCCAATTATTTTATACCTGTCAATTATGCAGTGGGAATCTTGTTGATATGGTAGAAATAATGGTGGGAGGCTGTAAAAATCCATCATTTTAATTGTACAGTATTTTTTCTGCAATTGGGTTCTTCCAGCGTTGGACTCAAGATCTCGGTATCAAGAGAATAAGGAGAGCAAAGAGACACCACTCAGTGAAATTCGAAGGAAGATAATCTGGATTATTCAACTGATGAAATAAATTATTATCTGTAGGAGCTAGAGAGAGGGACTAAGATACTGCATCATAACATTTCCAGAAAAGAATCCCTACAGAATGGGATGATTTAGCGTCCCATGGATGCGCTTTGAAGGAAAGAGGTGAGATTGGATATGAACAGCCAGTCAGAAGTTGGACAATTCATCTCTCTCTCTCTCTCTTCTGCTTTTGGACGTTCCAGAGGTATCTGGTCGTCATTGTGTGATGAAGATGGGCCTTGGCATGATCCAGAAGACCTATTCCTCCCATTTTCAAATGGAAGTTTGCCAGGAGATCCTATTGACACAAAGAAGTAATCTGAAATCATCACATTTATTCTCAAATTTAGCAGAAATAATGTGTGCTCAGTGGTATCTTTCTTCTATGTTGTCTCATGGCCGGACCTTCCCAGCATCCAAGAGGTTCTCATTCTTCCTCATGACCTTCGTTGACTTGGGTGAATATGCAGCCTTTAAGGCCCATGCCATAGTCCACACTGTGCAATAAATGAAGTGGTTGTTTGTGACAAGTTCTTCAATATCCTCCTGGGCGAGAGGCTCAGGTAGCCTTTCCAACCATCTTGTCCAGCATTCCTGTGAAAATTGATGTTTGGAACAAGAAAAAGGAAAATTGTACAAATTGTAGAATGGAAAAGTATCTGAATGTCCCTGGGCTTTGTTCTTTCAAAGCAGAGCTGACCTTAAAATAAATGAAAAGATGACATTAACAGGGTAGAATTATGTGATCGGCTATGTTTCAGAGGAAACAGAAAGTAGAATTAGTATAAAGTGGTTGAAGATAGAAGCTTGGGGTAGGGAGTACTCATCTGCTCATTACGGTCCATCACTTCACCTCTTCCTGCTGACTCCTAATGTGTGGGAAGTAGGCTATAGACTGTTACGTACATATCTGTGGGAGGCCAACATGATGGCAACTGAGAGGAGACATCTGCTTAGCCCCTTCAAGGACAAAGAAAAGGTCCTTCAGCCTTCCATAGTTGTAGTTAAGAACATTGGCCTCCCCAGCTGAGAGCAGGTCCAGTAATGCATCCTAAGTCATTCTGGGGTAATAATCATCATCATGCAGTTTGTAAACTAGGTGTAAATTAAGGAGATGGAGATCCTGGTTCATGTCTTAGATTGCAAAATGGAACCAGAGGGCTTTCCAGTAGCGGCTGAATGCTCTGTAAAAAATATAGGAGCATCATGTATTCATCCTTTTTTTAGTTCATACAACACATTTCAGTTCTACTAGTACACTTACTCTATGATAGTGTTTGAGGTTGAAAGAAGACAAACTGTTGTGCAATTCATCTTTAATAAGGGGATGGGTCTGCAGTCTCACCCTGGAGATACACAATCTAGCAAAATGGGAGCACTGAAAGTCATGGTTGTAGCAGCAGTGTATTAGTCCATGATGCATAGTAGCAAAAATTGCAAACATTTTTGCAAGGTTACCTTAAAAAGGCAACTGGACTTCAATTACAAAATGTGATTGGAGATGTTTCGCCTTCTATGTGGAAGGCTTTTTCAATCCATATAAAATGAAAAAGAATGGTCGGGAAATATGTCCATTTCTAAAAAGAAACGAGAAAACATAGCAAGGTTAATCCATTTTACAATTCATTTTTAGATGGATTGAAAAAGCATTCTGGAGAGAAGGCAAAATGTGTCCAATAAACCTTGTAATTAAGATGCAGTTGCCTTTTTTCTAAGAAATTTTGCAATTTTTTTGCAATTTTTACTACTTATGACCTGGATTAATGAGAATATACACATACCTCAGTCTGTGATGCAGTTCCCAGTTTTCTATCAGTTTTTGGTGTTGCCTGTCTTCACAGCCAGTAGAGACTTCATAGCACAGGACTCACCAGAGGCAGCAGCTGCAGCTTCAAGTTCTTTGGCTGGATGCCACAGTGGCATAGGGCTCCTTTCGCAGTGTCTTTGTAGCGCTTGTGTAACCAACCTTGAGGTCTCTTCCCAGACACCAGTGCACAGTAGAGGAACTGGGAAGGCAAAAGACCATCATCCATTCTGGTGACATGTCCCACCCATCTCATCTGGGCTCTGATAATCTGATAATGAGCTGATAAAAACTTGATCCTTGAATCTGAGAGATTTTTAGCTTTCCAAGGGGCTTCTTTGCCCACCCAAAAGTCTGAATCATCAAGGAATTCAGGTAAAGCAAAAAGCATTTATTAAAGGAGGCCAAGTCTGTTTATACAGTACAGAAAAAATGTCGATGCGATATATCAGAGAGCAAGTGATGAAACAATAAATAACATTTATGACACATGAGGCTTGAACACTGATTTGACAAACAGTCCACAAGTGGCAAATTTATGGGTTAGAGAACTCTTTCCCAGCTGGGTTTGCATCTTTCTTAAGCCTTGCATGTGTGTTCAAAGACTTTCAGGATATTTTCTCAATTGATTAGCCCTTTCATGATAGGGAAGCTCTCCATTTGGTCATTCATGTCCTAGTCATCTCCTGTCTCGACTCTTGCAACGTGCTCTACATGAGGACACCCTTGAAGAGTATCCAGAAGCTTCAGCTGGTGCAAAATGCAGCCATGCGAATAATTCTGGATGCCCAAAGAAGAGTGCATGTAACATCCTCTACTCCATGAACTGCGTTGGGTGCCAGTTTGCTTATGGGCTCAATTCAAGATGTTGGTTATGAGACCTTCATGGCATGGGGGTAGGTGACCTATGGAGCTGTCTCTGTCCCATTACATCAGCCCGTCCCACCCAAGCAGGCAGGGAAGGCATGTTGCAGACCCCGTCAGTTAAAGAACTTTGACTGGTGAGGTCTAGGAGGAGGGCCTTCTCTTCCATTGCCCCCACTGCACGGAACACTCTTCCCCTGGAGATGAGAAGGGCCTCCCCCCTGGCCTTCCAAAAAGGGGTAATAACCTGGCTCTGTGCCCTCATTTGGGCAGCCCACAAAAGCATGCAGCCATGGGGCTGGTGGTGCCCTGAGACCCTCTCTCTTGGCTTTTATTCACCTTTTAAGTGAATTTTAATAACTTTTAATGACTCTTGACTCTTTATTTTTCTCAAGAAACATCTTTCCATCTTTTAATTGTAATTGTTACAGTTTTTATGCCTTAATATTTTATTGTATGAACCCAGAGTCCCCCTCTGAGGGAGATTTAGAAATATGATGAATGAATGAATGGTGCTGAAAAGTCAAGCCAAAAGAATGGCCTTGGCTAATAAGAAAAAACATGAATTTTAAAGTACAAAAAAGGCCTAGATTGATAATATCACCTTTTAAAAAGTACAAAAAAACCCTAGACTGTCATGTTAAAAGTGCGAATATCACATTTTAAAATGCTAATCAGGAAGCCTAAAATTCCAGAGGACAATTCCCCATTTGATTTTCAAACTATTTATAGTTTGCTGAACCACCGTTATGTTTAGCAAGCAAGTGAGTAGTTAGCATTGAAAACTACACAGGATCTTTCCTTTGTCGAGCAGATTTTTTATAATGGTTACAGGTTGGGTGGCAGGCAAATAAACAAAAGCAACCAAAGAAAAAAGGTTCCATCGGACAACATCGAAGTCGAACAAGGAGGACCAATGTAAGAATATTCCAAGGGTTCTTTAAAATTTCCCTGTCCCCAATTAAGGAAGCAACTATTCTCACTAACTTCCCTTATTGTGTTGTTAAGTTTTCATAAAACATGCAGACAGCTTTGAGCAGGATGCACACAACCCCCCTCGGCTCTCCTGAAAACTGATCCAAAGGTGGCTTATTTTGCAACACAATATTTTTCACAGAAAATAGTTCATCCTGAAGCAGTTGATGGCTCTGTGGGGTATCATTAAGAAAGACCTCCAAAGCTAAAGGTTTACAAGAAATGCCCCAAAATTATGAATATCTTTATTTTTCATCATTTACTCTATGACATTATATGGCGGGAGCAATTGCCCTGCATGTTGTATAGCAGTGAGTTCACCTCACTGACCAAGGGAAGACTCAAAGCTATGATTTTCCGAGTAGTAATATGACTATGTAGTAGTAATATGACTATGAGGAGGCCCACCCTCTGGAACAGCATTCCCTCTGAGGTGCAATCAGCCCCCACCTTCCTGGCCTTCCAAAAAAAACCTGCAGACATGGTTCTGCAAGTGGGCCGGGCAGCCAGGTGTCCTCTGTGAGGTGGCTCCTTGAGTGAGGACTCCACATCTACTTCATCTCTCTTCCCTTCATTTTTAATCTTTGTTTTTATTTGCATATTTTTGATTAACCAATTGTCTATATTGATGATTATTTGATTGTAAGCCACCAGAGTCACTGATAGCAGGTTGGGCAGCAAATAAATTTTATACATGAATACATAAGGAAGGCTGAACACATCCATTGCCTCGACGATGCTCTCCAACCCTCATCCCCTGTCGTCCCCTTCCTCTTCTGCCTTCAATCCTTTCCAGCATCTCGGTCTTCTTCAAGGAGTCCTCTCTTCTCATGAGGTGACCAGAGCATTTCAGCTTCAGCATCTGTCCCTCCAATGAGCAACCAGGGTTGGTTTCCTGTAGGACTGACTGGTTTCATCTCCTTGCAGTCCAAGGGGCTCTTTAGACTCTTCTCCAGCACCACAGTTCGAAGGCATCAATTCTAATTTCTGTCCATCCTCTTAATTAATACTTTGGATCCCACCATAATTATGCCTTAGAAAACACTTCAGAAAACAAAGTTAGATTAAAACCAATTTGGACACCATTTTTTTTACTTGATCATGGGAATGTGATGAACTTCCTTGACTTCAGCAAGCATTTGGTGAATGAGGTCCAGGAGATGGATCTAAGACAATTCCTCAAATTTCAAAGAACTCAGATGTTGCTAGATAGGGAATATCGTAGGACACATCCAAACTAAATAGCAGAAGAGATAATTTCTCCCACAGTAGTAAAGCTGGTGGAATCTGTTCCATACTGTCTCTTCCTAGCCCCCCTGAAGGTCTTTTGCTATTCATCCCTTCAGAGAAGAAATTGTGAAATTTTAAAATAAAAAAAAGTTGAGCTCTAATGTCTCTTTAAATGTGTAATTTAATGAAAAAACTTCAACAAGGGCTGCTCTTTTCTTTGCGAACACCACCTTCCTGTTGCCCCCAAAATGGGTCATTAGCTTAGTCTCGAAGCAAATTAACGTCCAAACATGAGGTGTGGATTTTTAATTGCTTTTTATTGTGGTACCAAAATAAATAGCACTCTCAGCGCTCAGAGGGCTGAGAGCCCCAATCATCAATTCCCAGTGATTTTGACAGGAAAATGCACACCCACATTTGCTGTTCCAACCCCTCCCGTAACATACGCATTATGTGGAGCAATTATTGGGCTATCTGTGCTCTACATTCCTTGGGTCTAAAGAGCTATCAGTTGAGCATTACATCCCCGATAAATCTCTAGGTTATGACAGCTTGCAAGGTCGTCCGAAACATTCCTCCCCTGGCCATCTGGTTTCTTATCTCCCGGCACTCCCGTCCCTGCCTGTCCAAGCAACCAATTTATTTAGGTTAGTTATGCTGTGAGTTACATTCTACAAGAGCGCAACCCACCTCACAACATTGTTGTTGTAGGAAAAAGAGGAGGAGCAAAGAAACATTATGGATGCTGCTTGAACTCCTCTGCAAAATCCAGAATATAATCAAATAAATGGATGAATGAATGAATCTGAAAATGGAAGGCAGAGCTACATATCAGTGTTGAAACTTTCAGAAATACCCCCCAGCCTCTCTATTCCTGAAAAGTTCTGGCAAAATTCGAAAATTTTAAAAATAAATCTCAGTTTAATGAATTTGTTTTCCGAAGTGTTTTGCTAAAGCATAATTATGGTGGGATCTGCCTTCCCCAAAATGGGTCGTTAGCTTGGTGTCGAAGCCAAATGGACGCCCAAACACGAGGGGTGGATTTTAATTGCTTTTATTGTGGTGCCAAAATACACAGCGCTCTGAGCATTCACAGGAGCTGGTGGCCCCCAGCATCATTCTCAGTGAACTTTTGGAGGAAAATACAGACCCACATTTGTTGTTCCAACCCTCCTGTAACATACACGCATTACGTGTAGCAATTTTTGGGCTGTCCGTGCTCTACATTCTTTAGCTCTGCAGAGTCATCAGCTAAGCGTTACATCCCCGATAAATCTCTAGGTTGAGACAGCTTGCAAGGTCTTCTGAAAGGTTCCTCCCTTAGCCATCGGGTTTCTGATCCCAGTCACTCCCGTCCCTGGCTGTTCTAATTTATCAAAGTTAGTTATGCTGTGAGTTACATTTGATAAGAGTAATTATTTTGCTTACCATTCCACCTGGTGATCACCACACTCACATTTTTCAAAGTGGCAATAACCAGGTAACCCTCGACTTGACCCTCAGATCCAAAGTATTAATTAAGAGGCTGCACGGAAATCAGTTCCTGCAGCATGGAAGAGAGCAAAGGGACTCTGAACCTCTACTGTGTTCCCTTGAGGTGCCACCTGGCAACATTTGCAGCAGCAAAAACACCTGATTGTGGTTTTAGTTGCACTGGTGGGAAAGGTTGGCAGAGTTCCAAGCTCTTTTGGCATGTAACAGCAGAAAACATCTTTCTGCAACTGGGACAGATTCTTGCTTATGAACTGAGATAATGTTGTTTCTTCCAACTTTGACACAGATCCAAACACTTTCATCAGGGGAGGGCTTAGCCACAACCAGCAGATGTTGGCCTGATCCTGTGCAACTGAGGTCCCGAGTCCAGAATGAACTCCAAGTCTCTATCCTGATGGAAACACTCACGAAACAGAGATGAGAACTTGAGAGGAACCTCATTAGAACATATGAATTCCAAAGCTAGCAGGGGATACTGAGTCACTGATCCACTGAATGTCTATGAAGACTAGTCTGAACGTTTTTGGCCACTTTTTCAGAAGTGATTTGCCCCTGCCTAGGTGAGAGGCACCTGTCCACCTTCCAGGCCTAACCAGGAATCCAATTCATGGTTTCCCGGTTTTTAGCCTGCCTAAACCACTGCACCAAACTGGCTCCTTATAGGTGTTCACAGGAGACCTTCATTGACAAAACAAAGAGTGTGGCTCCCTCGACTCATGCTCACCTTTCCAACCAACATCTCTCTCTTCCCCTTGAGGCTATCTGGGCTGGACATTCTCACTGGTGGAGGGATTCCGGCCATCAAACCAAGAAACCGAGCTAGCTCGAGGCCCCGCCCACTGTGCTGGTTCTTCCTCCAGCTCCGCCTTTTCTTGCCTTGCCTTGCATTGCCTCATGTGTCCTTTTTTCAATAAATTTTCATCAGAAGTTTTACAAAGAACACAAGAACTAACACAAACTAATAATGAGTAAAAGAAAGAGAGTCAGAGAGAGAGGAAAGAAAGAATAACAGGAAATCGCAAGAGCTTTCCAAATTCCTTATAAGTAATATATTAAATATATATTAAATATATAGTAAGATATTCAATCATCCCGTAATCTGTGACTACAAAAAGGGTCACTTTTTTCTGCTATCCATTTTTTTTCTATTCTGAACCAAAATCCCCTCTCTGCTTCAAACCACACCCACGGGATGCTAAAGCATCCCATTCTGTAGGAATTCTTTTCGAGAAATCTTATGAGCTGATATCTTAGCCCGTTCTCTAGCTCCTGTATATAATCATAAACATTCAGGTGAACACTGGGATGATCCCGAGTGTCTCATTTGGATGGGAGACGTCTCCTTAGGCTGTTGGTACTGGGATCTTGAGTCCGATATTGCAAAGAACCCAATTGCAGAAAAATTTCACACGACTGTCAGGATGGAATGTTGACATCCTGCTTCAATTATTTCTGGCATATCAGCAAGATTCCCATTGTACATGCGGCATGTTTAAAATAAACGTGTGTGGCATTTCAGGCCTCAAGAAGCCTGAGGGTACAAGACAAACCTGCTGCCTTGACTGCTTAAAACAGCTTAGCAGACATCTTGTGAGCTGACTGGACGAGAACGGGGGACACTATCTTCCAGTCACCCTTGAATTATTTCAAGCACAACTGTTGGCCCAAATGTGTAAGGAGAACAACGTGGACCATTTTCAAAGTTTGCTTCTTGGAAAATATTGAAAGCTGAAATCCCTCTGTCTCACATTTTTACATTTCTTCTGGTCATAAGATACTCCTTTGTATTCCGGTCCGGCCTGAGAATGATAATGTAGCACTTGGGGATGAAGATGCAGACCAGCAGACCAGCACTGGAGGACAAGATGGAGAAGACCTGGACAGCCACCATGTACTTCCCTTTGGTGCTCAGGTAGGTGGGAACAAAGGTCACCCAGACACTGCAGAAGACCAGCATGCTGAAGGTGATGAG
>JANHZU010108562.1:0-10008 GCA_032468055.1 Acrochordus granulatus
CAACTGCATCCAAGCAATGCAAATATCATTCTGGAAGAGCTTGGGTTGGAGATTTTGAAGAAAGATTTCCCCACTCTCATCCTCTGATACTAAAAGGCCAATCCAGTTCCATCCAAAATGTTTCAGTAAATGAACAATCCCTTCATATTGCAGATTTTCATTAGGAACCATGCTGAAGAAGGAAGGAAACTGTCTTTTATCACTCAGGAGTGGGTCAAAGGAGCCAAAACTGAGCTGTTTGGAGGAAAGATGCATAGAAAATTAAATGGAGAATCTTTTTGTGATCTTCAAGATAGAGAGCTGTTCCTTTCTCCCTAAAATATTGCATGCTGCTAGTGCCATCAAGATTGATATGGAAGAAGGAGAACTTAAACTTCACTATAGAAGACTCTGAAAACTGTTAATTAGGAAAATGTAGAGTTCATTGAGTATCTTTTCTCATCACTGGATAAGCTGGCGAAAACCGAGAAATTGGTGTGTTTTTTACCACTTTTGCTAAAGAGGTTGAGGGTAATTTGTTTCTTTCTGCAGGTGAACTAGAATAAAGGAATCTTTGTGGTTAGACTTGATGTTTTTCGGATAAATTTATGTGTTTAGATGAAATATAAATTGACAGAAATGTTTATTATAGAATATAGTGTATAGTTCTTATACTAATTTTTCTTTTTGTATTTATGTACAGATATTCATATGGAATTGGGTTGGGAGTAATGGGGGGAGTTTTTGGTTTTGTTTTCCTTTTTAGGTATATGTATTGTATGTCAGTTGTATTTTAGTTTGTTGAAAATAATTTTAAAAATTATATAAAAAAGAAGTTAAGGATTATCAGAAAGTAGTTTTCTTTGACTACTTTTGCTAAAGAAGCTGATCAAATGGTCATACCTGTGGAAATTTATAGGTGTTTAAAATGTGAGCCATTGCAATGGAGTTGTGGGAGTGGAGGTCACCAATGATAGGCAGGAAATCTGTCTTGTTCCTTCCGACACAGTTGAAGTTGACAGGATTCCCTCGATCCACAAACAAATGATCTAAAACTTGCTTAATAGCTTCCCTGACATTGAAACAGTTTTCATAAAGCTCCAGTCTTATTGTGGTATTGGAGAACTGCTTGAAGTTCTTTTGAATCTCATCAATAGCAAAATGCATAGAAAGACTATGCTGGAAGTTTTTGGGTAGGAGACTGAAATAAAAGTCCATAAATGCACATAATTACATCATTAAAAGAACTAAATAAGTTGTATACTATACAGATAATTTCTGCAATTTGTTCAGAAAAGATTAATTTTGCATTTCAATTAAAGAGAGTTTCTGCTTTGTGCATTATTCTGATCATCTCAACAGCCAATGATAGATGAATAACAGAATAGGAGCTATGCAACTCAATCCTTTCTTATACAGGATGGATTATTTCTGTCCATCTCAGCAATCATTTTATCATGTGCTTTTCCTAGCATGGGACTTTTTTACCGTGGAACACATATTGCACCAGATTTACTCATTTAAGAAATAGATGTAGTGAAACTAATGGAATTTCACTTAATTTAGTTAATTTTTTCCTATTAATAATGTAGCAACTATTCAAATAATTTATGAGGAGACTTTCAGAAAGACCTCCAGACAAGACTTAAGGAGTGGACGGTTGGAAGTCCTTTTCTTGAAAGATACCATGATGCTCCATTTGTTTCAAAAAGACATTTCCTGAAGGTGAATTTTCTCTTTGAATGTCTACAAACATCAGGATATCAACTTTATCAGTAAATATTGAGTGGATATTGTTAATCATGGGCAGTAAATTATATGATCAGGTAGAAAAAATAAACATTTTTCATATTGCAGGTTCCTTCCTTCTTCTGGAAAAGACTTTCCAAGAATGTTGCATGAAATGTATCATCTATCTAGTTCCTTCTAGAACTTCTATGTTCAATCACACACTTCAGTCAAAACACTTAATATGTAAATAAATCTTCACACTGTTTTTTTTAAATCTTGTTACCTTTCCTAATACTTTTCTTCATCTATTGGCATCAGCTAATAAACAATTTAGTGGGGATGATATGAATTGCAATTTCTCAGAAGAAACCTTTTGGAATTGTATTCCTTTTAAAATTGTTCTTCTAAAGGTTTACCAGAAAGAATTCTATGTGCCTGGATTTCAGTTTATGAATTCTGATCCCAATTAGATAAATGCTATAAAATCCCCCAGTATTTGTTATATTGAAAAAGAGTGTTAAATTACCCCATGTTCCATGAAGTCTTCTTGAGACAGAAGGTGGAACAGGGTTTTGTTTTTTTTTAAAGTCAGTTTTCTGTGAGTTTATGATAAAATTCATCTTCAGATTTATAGATATAATATCAATGGATTACACTATTATGTTTTTCTAAATGTCACCTCTTAATGAACACCATGAATGAAATGCCTAACATCACTAAATGTGACAGCCAAGGGAGCAGTGCCACATTTGAACCAGAATAATCTACCTCTTCTCTCCATTCTATCACTTTTCTCTTTATACGTACTGCACTTTATTCAAAAAGGAAAGAGTTACTTACTTTCCAACTTTAGGAATGATGGGCACTTTTTTAAAGCTCAGTATTTGTTCATCCCTATATAAAAGGGAAATAAATCCCCCAAGTATCACTTTAGATCTGGAGCTGCTAATCCTTCCTAGACCACGGGAAGGCTGGATGTAGATGGATTTCAAATTCTGATTAACACTGTCAGGAAAGAAGAGAAAGAGCAAAATAATTTTAAATGCCAGTAGTCTTGAACCATTATCCCATCTGTTCAGGTACATGGTCAACAAAATATAGCTGCTGCCTCTACAAGGAACATTTGACTTGACTAGCCCTACTGGGAAATTTCTACTGAAAAGAGGGAAAGTTTTTTTAAAATGCAAAAATAAAAGGATGGAGTGTGAAATGTTCCAGTGAGATCTGTCCCTAGTTCATCTGACCTCTGAAATTTCAGTGGCACAAGGCAAATTGTAAGAACTCTTTTCAAAATGTAGCACTGCTGAACTATTTCCCCCCAGCGGTTCTTGTGGAACAGAGTAGTTTTGCTAATTAGAGGGTAAATAATATTTTTCCTCCAAGTCCTCCAGCCTCTGGTGATTTAGAAAAAAATTGTTTGTGTGAAGTTTATACATGGGTAGTGTAAGGATTCTAGTTAGTGTCCTATAGAAAATGTGACTTGTTTTCTTGCTTTGCAATCTTACTTATCCTTGCCTTGGAGAAACAGCTATTTCTTGATGTCCAATTTTTTTTTATTCTACTAAGAGCAGTTTCAATGCTACCTCTCACTTTTGATTCATTTCCTTTTACTCTTTTTTTTTGGTAATCTCATTTTTTATCAAGAATCCCTTTTTTCCTCCATCTTCATTGATGTCAGATGTAAGAGAGTATTAGTTCAAGCACTGAGGGACTCAACATCTTTCCCAAAAGGTTCTTTCCTCTGTTATGAAAGCAGGAATTGTATTTTTCAAACATAATGTTTTGCCTGAAAAAAAATTATTTACCTTAAATACAGTACATATTGCAGATGTTCTTAGGAAAAAAGAATAGGAAAGGTTAGGAAAGGATACCAGAGTAGTAACATTTCTATGATGATGTCAGTATAGGTACACTTGGATCACATTTTGGTTTGCTAGAACTGTCACTACTTAATTTCATTTTGTCTGTTAGGTCTATTCCAAGCAGATCTTTGGAAAAACAACGATGTAACTCAACCATAATTTAAATAATTATCTGCCCATCATGTAGGATGGAATTAAAATTTAATTATTTTCATTTTATTTTCTTATTAGCATCTATTCTTATGTATTCAGCTCAGATTTTAGTAAAATATCGTAGCATTTGGGGAAGAGGATATGAGCCAAAAACCCCAGAAACACATGCTAAAAGAGAAAACCCATTATAGATAACAAATATTTCATCTTAGTGCTCAAATAGGTTAGGATAAACAGTGTCCAAAATCTGTAGAAGACCAACCTGTTAAAGATATTGTATTTGGCCTATTTAAATGTCAGGCATCAGTGAAGCTGATGATGGCTAAAACACTGATGTAGCTCCAAACAAGGTAGGATGTGAGGTTTGATATCTCAATGCATTGAATATGATCTGACTAATCTGATTATTTGTATCCATTGATGGGAATGAATACGACAAGATCATGTTATCCAAATTTGATGGAGAAGACAGATCATTTTCTGGCACTGACCAATGGACAGGAAAAAGCAAAGGAAACAGAGAAGCAGAACTCCAAGTGAGATAGAAGTGGTAGTTCTGTTGTTCACCAAGACAATACAAGTCTGGACCAAATGAATGTCTGCAACACCAAGGTAAATTGTGGAAGTTATTCTTAGTCAGCTTTTCACAAAATGCCAAAGATATCGGGAAAACCGGGATTGAATCATGTGTGAAGAGAGGGATTTGTCTTTATCAACAGTTGAGCCTGGGGAGAGGACCCCATATGAATTGGATCTACCAGAAGATCCCCAGCAGCTGAAAAGAGACAGCGGTGTAGAGATTTACAGCTTTGCTTTTATTGCAGTGCTTCAGGGCATGATATGTTGCCCAGCAAGAGCCCATAAAGGAGGGGTAGCAGACCCCAAAAGTGAAACCAGGATACCAGGCTCAGGAAAGGATGATCCAGGGAAATGGCCACAGCCCCCGTTCCCAGAGCTCACAGGGGGGCTACCCAGACAGTAAGCAGAGCTCAGCATCAAGCAACTAAAGATACTTTAATAAGATTTCCTGTAATAGGGATCATTCACCACAAAGGAGAGGGGGAAAATGAGACTTTTATAGATCTGGGAGCAACTGCTAGCTTCATAGCTGCCTCCACAGTCAAGGCCCTCCAGATCCCTTCAGTCACCTTATCTTATCCAGTGCAAGTGCAGATGATTGATGGTCAGCCCTTAAAAGCAGGTCAAGTTACACATTCCACAGCTCCCTTGCAAGCAATCATAGCCCAGCAGAACCAAGTACTGTATTAAGCTTTCTTGTCACAAAAGACCTTCATTTCCCTATTGTCCTGGGAGCAGAATGGCTGAAGCAGCATAGCCCCATGATAGATTGGGACTTAGGAAGCCTGCCTTTCCCTCTTCAGGCTGCCTGGTTGCAAGGAGCCATCCCAGACAGCCAAGTTCCATAATCCATTCCGAGCCCCAGAGAGACAACTACCCACCTACCAGAGAAGTATGTAGACTTTTCAGATGTTTTTTTCCCAGCAAGAGGCTTGCTTCAACAATTCATCCTCACAGGAATATAGATTGTACAATAAATTTACATCCAGGGGCCAAGATTCCCACCACCAGACTATACCCTATGTCTGCCAGAGTTAACCATTTTAAAACAGTATCGGGACTCAAATTTACAAAAGGGCTTTATCTCACCTTTTAAGCCCCCAAATTCAACTCCTATGTTCTTTGTGTCCAAGAAGAAGGATCCAGGCTCTTCAAATCCAGGGGCTGATCCCCCTATCCATGTGGTTCATGACTACAAATCCATCCACTCAGTGGCAGTGAGAAACCATTATCCAATGCCTCTTATATCAGACCTTTTAGATAGATTGCAGAAGGCACACATTTTCTCCAAATTAGACCTTCGTAATGCTTATTATCACATTAGAATCAAAGAAAGCTATGAGTATCTGACCACGTTTGACATGCGATTTTGTAAATTTGTAAAAATGTCATCCTTTTCGGCCTCATGAATGCAGAGACAGTTTTTTCCAGGTTCATGAACCAGGATTTTGCTGATTTACTTGACAGGTTTGTGGTGTTTTATGTGGATGACATAGTGGAATAGAGTAGAATATTCAAATTTGACAACTATGATATGTTTGCCAAAATCCAGAAAAAGTCCTGTTTTTGGAAATATGTGTAAAAAAAACCTTGTAGTCCATTAATCAGTAGGAAGCATGTTTATAAGTATTTATTTCAAAATTTGTATAGTAAAGTAATGACTGAAAAAGAATTATATACCACAATGGCACTGTAGAAGAACATTATATTTTGAAGAGTTAGTGACATATTTTAGTTCCCCTTTATATTAAGACATGTCTAGAAGCTTATAGCTAATCAGGTTTCTTTCACTTTTACTAAAAAAGTGGGTAGTGGATCTTCACACAGCCACAAACAGCACAGCCTTATCAGACTTTCTGTCCTTTCCAAAGTTACCTTGCCAAGGTCAGGTATTTTAATCTCAGGACCAAGAAAGGAAGGCCATGAACCTGGGCCAGTACTGAAGCCATACCCAGGAACAGGAGATTGAGTCCACTAAGACCATATGCCAACACTGAGAAGTCCTCCAGCAGCTCAGGCAGTGCTATGCAGCAGGAAATAGCAATGATCACAACTGACCCCACCCACCCAGCTTCAGGAACAGGATCTTACAGCTGGAGACTTAGGGAGCATGGTGCCTGAAGACCAGAAGAGTTTCTTGGATGGCCACTGGTACCCCAACTCCCTTGCCCTGGGGTCTCAGCTGATGCCAAACCCTAAACCTGGCTGAGCACCTCTGAGAGGGGAACCCCCCTTCCAGGGTCAGCCAGGCCTCAGTGATCCATGCCTCACTGCTCCTCAGTGATGTCATAAATAAGGAGAGCCATATTGCTGAGTAATCTGGCATTCACCAGCTGATGAACTCCAGGGCTTCCTAAGATATGCTGCCCAGAGGCTGGCAGTGAGCTCAGAGGGCTGGAACATACCACTGGTACAAGCATTGGGAGTGTCTTCCCCTGTCCTCTGGCTCCTATGCTCCCATGTTCATCACCTGTATGCATTGTCTCTCTCTAGATCTCCCAAAGTGATCCTCCCCCTCCCACCCTGACCTCCCTCCCCTAAGAGGAAAGGACACTGCCATCCGCCATCCAGTCACTCTTGAATTCACTCAGTCAGACATCCAAGGGAGATGGATGCAGAAAGGAGCCCCCACAGTACTTCAGCTCAAGCTCTCAGTGTTAACAAGGCTCCCATCTTTCTTCACCCCCTCACATACACAACGTGCTCATCATTAAGCTGGTCCCTTTAATGGGGGAAGGCAGACTCACATAACCCTTCCACCTGACTCTTACTCTGAGTGGAGGGCCTCAAGCATCCACCACTGGCATATTCATTCCCAGATCCAACACTAGGAGTGGACTTTCAGAAACTTTAGGACCTTAGCCCTCCTCCAGCATAGCCACTGATGTCCATCCACTGCACCTCTGATGGCCATGGTGTCCCCTTCAAGGTCTTTCCCAGTCCCTTTACAAGTTCCACTGAATGCCTCTAAAGCTTGAAATCAACCACTCCAGCTTTGGTTTCACGTTTCCAAGGTCTCTCCAAGGAGCTACTGAGCTTCAGCTGTGCCACCAGCTCCAGTTCCCTCTCTTGGGCCTCCAACCCTCAGCCACTGCACTGCTGTCATGAAGACCCCCATCACTAGCAACCAACTCCACTTCACTCCAGTCAATGACCCCAGTCTTCATGCTCCATTGCCAGCATTTCAGTATTGCAGCCTGGACTTGTCCCTGGCTGTTTTGCACAGGCTCTGTCACCGGCCTCTCACCACCACTGCCATCTTTGGTCTCCCATGCAGGGCTCATACCCACAGCAAACCACGGCTCTAGCCATAGTCTTACCTTTTACAGTCCCAGCCTCTACTCTGCTCTGGCAACAACTCCAGCTCTGGCCTTCTTCCATCTTCTCAGGTACTGGACCTTTGCCACTGCTGCAGCTGCTCTCATAAAAAAAGCCAATTTGGGTACAGATTCTGGTAGGGGTTCATACCAGGGCTCAGGTTGGTGTCCAGGAAGGGGCACAGCCAGCATAATAGAGGGTTAGGGACCCCCACATAATTCCAACATGCTCCAGAAGGAGGTTATCAGAAATGGGCATCTTCTCCCCTCTGCCATCTTCTTCCCAACAACCAAACACTTGCACACATATGTGCCATGGTAAAAATTGCACTTTGTTTCCACCCTGTATAAAAGTTGGTGGGTATAGGCTCAATAAACAAGAGGAGTTGCCCTTAGTGATCAAATTTGAATATTTATGTGTTGGAGGTAGCTTACAAAATACCAATAATAACTGCTCTGAAACATTTATAAAGCATAGTTTGAACATAAAATCCCAATTTCTCCCCTCAGTAGCACAGAAGTGTATTCCAGACAGAATCATGAAATGAATAAAAGGTTAAATAAAAGTTATTGACAGGCAGCCAGATAAGTGTCTGTTGCATCATATACCTTGGCAATTGTAAAAAGACCACTTTTACCAACAGAAACATAATTTTTCGCAGAGCCATTTCTTTGCTGCAGGACAGGAAGTAAAGAAAGGAAAGAATAAGAGTTTAATAAAACAAGCTGCATAATAAATGCAGGAGACTAGATGTCAAAGTTAAACTGCTATGAAGATCATTGACTCAAAGTCCATTAAATCTTGACACCTGCATTTGGTCTTTTGCATTTGACAAAATCCTCCATTAGTTTTTTCTTTTATTGTAACAACCAGGCTGAATGCTTTGCTATAGGAGGCAACAAAAATTCAGCTCATTTTTTAAGAGGATTAAAAATTGTTACCCTTGGATTCTGCAGAAATTGCATGTCCTTTGATATATGTGTAATCCAAAAATGGGCAAAAGATCCCCATGGTTAAGAAGGGCTTGTAGTTCATGGGGTACATACACAGTAATATTGTGCTATAGCTAGTCATTGGTCTCTTTGAGTCCCCATGTTGTTGAGTTACAACTCTATGTAAATAGCCCTCCTGTTGGTGACAAGCAGATGGAAATTCTTTGTATAATAATTTAACTTGAATGTGAGCAACCTGTAATTTGTTCTGATTCACTGTAGCCTTCATACAGGAACCACAATGATGCTAAAGTGACTTTTTACAAGCAACTTGTTCCTCAGCTGCAATCAGGACATGATCAGCATTTTGGAAAATAGTAATCTGCCCTGGAAAATAGTTATGAAAAAATAGCTGACTTTTTATAAGCAATATAAAAAGTTTGGAGGACAATTTGATGGAGAAGACATTTTCTGAGGCTGACCAATAAACAGCAAAAATCAGAGGAAACAGAGAAGCAAAATTCCAAGCAAGATAGATGTGATACTTCTGTTACTTGCCAAGACAATATCTAGACACTACAACACTGCAAGTCTCAAATGAATGTCTACATCAGCAAACTAATCATGTGTGCCTTTTAAGAAAGTTTCCTTATTCAAATCTTGACAAAGTGCAAAAAGAATTGATAAGGTTGCTACTCAGTGTGCCAGGCTTGAGTCTATTGCATATGAGGTTGACTCCTAGAATCAACCTAATGGGACAGCAAATGACCGGGTTAGATGGGAGACAGCAATATCCACAATTCAGGTATGTTCTTGGAGATTGATCTGCATGGAGGAGGCATTTAGCTAGGACTCCAGCTCAATATAAAAAATTTAAATTAGAATTCATTTACTTGAACATATGGAGTTCAGTATGCCTTGCTTCATTTTCTCATGTTGCCATGTTAATATTTGTAAGAAGAGAAAAGAAGTCTTTAAAGTTGAGAGTTGCTAATACCTCTCATGTGTCCATTGCACAAACCAACAATAAAAAAGAAAAGAAATTAAATTAAATTTCATGGTTAGGGTTGAATGTTTGTTCTCTCCCCATGGACACTTTAAGTTACCAATGTCCATTGCACAAAGAATTCAAAAAGGAAAGGGATCAATTGCATGGTTAGAGCTGTCACCTTGAATATTTGGTCTGTCCCCATGGATGCTTTAAGTCACCAGCTAAATACTGAATAATTAAACATTGGATTTAACACTTAAATTATCCTCCTGGTCAGATGTTGCTTTGTGTTTAGATGTGGGTTCAAGAGAATGATATAGCACTTGGGGAAAAAGATGCAGCCCAGAAGACCTGCAGTCGAGGACAAGATGGACACAATCTCTACAGCCACCATGTATTTCCCCTTGGTGCTCAGATAGGCTGGGATGAAGGACACCCAAATGCTGCAAAACACAAGCATGCT
>JANHZU010108950.1:0-10002 GCA_032468055.1 Acrochordus granulatus
TAGATGATAGATAGATAGATAGATAGATAGATAGATAGATAGATAGATAGATAGATAGATAGATAGATAGATAGTCTATATATACACAGTGAACCAAAAGTAGGTGGACAGTAAATGATAGGATCTTACCATTTCCTGTCCACCTACTTTTGGTTCACCCTGTATATATTGTCATTTCCTTGCAGAACCAAATGAATTAGCCAGATGGTTAGTCTTTTGCTAATAAAGAGAATATTCCTGGGACCACAAGCAGATTTCCCTAACTCGCAGCCGTTTCTAAGGAGAAATGTATTCGCGCTGGTGCTTGTAAACAAGATGCCGAAGGAGTGCATGTTTGCACCTTGTCTTGCTTGGTTTATATTCATTATTTGAATTTAGTTTTGCAGCTTGGTTTGTTACGGCATAAATGCTATGCAAGTGTAATGTACTATCACGCTACATGCAACTATGTTTACCAAGGGAATCCGTGGAAAAGGCAGGTCAAGAAAGTCAAGATGGTATTTATGACTGTGTGATCAAAGTTCCTTTTTTCATACGCAGTGGTATATTTTGACTGTATATTTGTGGTCACCATTTTGACTATTTTGACCCTCTTGGATGCCCCGGTAGCTTAGGCCCATATAAAAACTGGACTTAATTTTATTCATGTATATTCTCTGAATTAACATTGAATTAATGACCTAAATATAGTCAACATGTTTACTCATTACATACCAAGTAATTTCCCTTTACTATCTATATATTACTAAAACTCTTGTCATAATCTTTAACAGGGTGAAACTGGGCATTATAGGGTAACAATTTTTGAACCAAGGGACCTCAAATGGACGAACCTACAGAATGTGTCCAAAATCCAGGACCCATGACTCCCAAGGAAATTAAATTTGGGGAAGTTGCTGTAGTCACATGAACTTCGTTTTCAACATTCTGTGACAGTTTCCCAGCCAATCTCACAATCCTTTCTTCCCTTCCTCACACAGGAGCAGGGATATATCTGCCTGTGAAAAGGGAAGGGAAGAGAATGTAAGAAATGAAAAATAGTTAAAATAGTTAATCCTAGAGTGAAGAAATATGATGACTTCCGACCTTCTTTTCAACATATATCGTATGTACAATTTTAGTAAACTGTAAACTGTAGACATTATATAAGTTCCTTCAGCCCTTCATTTAATCTACGTCTTTCTCATTTTTCAAACTCATAAATCATCCTGTCATTTCTTTCTTCTTTCAGCAAAAAGTTACATATAGTCTCTCTCCGAAAAGTTTTAGTTGTTTTTTTTTCCCTACACCAGACAGATCAGTCAGTCAGTCTTGCCATTTCTGCAAATTCTGACATTTTCGCAATCATTCCTCCACTGTGGAGATGTCCTCATTCTTCCATCGTTGGATGTAACGGTAATCTTGCTGCAATTACTCCCTACAAAATCAGTCTACCATGAGTTTTCTCTAATTCATTACCCGTAAGAGTTCCGGTGTCTTCGTACCATTAATCTCTGAAATCCTTCGCATCATTGCATGAATTTGCATCCAGAATATCTTAGCTTGCTCACAAACCCACCACGCATGATAAAATGTCCCCACACGTTTTTCACATTTCCAGCACTGGTTTGAAATACTAATCTGGATAATTTCTCTGGTGCCATATATATTTTTACTAACATTTATGACACCATGTAAATTTAATACCAGTTAACCACATTCTCTCCCCAAATTCCACCTATATATTAATACGTTTTTAAACATTGATACAGCATCCCAGGCCATTAAGTAACACGCACGATCAGGGTTGACGCTAACCAACCAAGTTGGGCACAACTTGGCCGATGTGAGCCCTTTCCCTGGTCCAGTTAAGCGTGTTTTGCACCCCCCAGCCAAGCACCGAAGCTTTGCAAAACTGTCTGATGGAGTCCAGTCCCGCATTTGCACTCAAGCCACTGTGCATTTCAGGCCTGATCTATCCAGTGCAGTAAGTCCTCTCAGGAAACCCCGTCCTCGCCACTTTTCCACCCAGCCTCTGAGCTTGGAAAGTGAGCCCCGTCTCAGCGATGCTCGACAACGTCCCGTGTCTCCCATTGAAAGCCGGAATCACACAATTCTGTGCAGAGCTGGACCCCCCTTTGTGATGGCAGCGTCGCGTGCCATGAGAGCAACAATCATTCCCCTGTTATTTAGGGAGCGTACGCAGCTCTCCTGAGCGTTGTCTTTGGAACGCCTTGATGTCATGACCAGCACAGTGAAATTCACTCCATAATTTAGCATCTTGACTTGCTGCGGCAGGATGATGTATGGGGATGTGAACTCCAGAAATGCAACAGATCAGAAGGGGGGGAAATCAGGAAAAGATTCGTGGCTGCTAAAGTGCCCCCCAAAGTGGGGAGCAGGGAATTTTTGGATCGCACCAATCGATGTACCAAGGACCAGCATGGGTCTCTCAGTGCCGGTTCCGGATCTGCAGAGGTTGCGATCTCTTCAAGAGTGGATCACTTTGTGAAGAGCTTCCTTCCGCTGTGAAAGAGGTACAGAGGAGAAGAACAGAAACGTTCCTCTGTGCAGGAGAGTCTTGGGGCGCCATCAAGACTACGCCGTGCATCACAGCAATCTATGACTGAAGAAGGGGCAACCGTGAAGACAGGCTGCGGAGAATGGCCATTCCCAGTGGCAGGCTGTCTTTTACAGAATTTGTGCCGAATCTCCTGCTGAGTTCCAGCGCAGCTGCTTCATTAGGAGATGGGTTTTGTGAAAGGAGAACTATGCAAGAATAGATCTCTTTAGCTCAGGGTTGAACTGTGGGGTCCTTAGTGCCGTCTGAGCTTGTAGATGTTCCATTACCTGACTTGGTAACAACATCAGGTCAAGGGAAGGTGGGGTTTCCTCCCTGTTTATTTACAGGATCAGCCATCAACAGACACATACAGATAAAGCCCATTTGCATGCCTTTCAAAAGAGACAAGAAAAAGCTAAGAAGGAAACGAAAAGACCAGCAGCCAACACACAGATAAGCAGGGATTAGCACCAGACAAACAGTCGAGCAGAAAATAACCAAGAAACTACCAAGAAGAAAACCACAGTCCCCACAAAGACTGGCAGAACAAGCTAAACAGGCTGCAAACCTTCTCACACCGATGACGGTGTGAGACTTTGCAAACTTTCTCACACCGATGACGTTACCTAGTTGGGTAAGGAAAGGTCTGCAAGCAAAGAACCAAGCTCAGAGAGCACCAAGGACTCCACAGCTATGCCAGCATTGTAGAGCGCATGCCCAATGCAGCCTATGTGGAGTTGCGATCCCACACAGCTAGCTTCTCAGAGGTTGAGGTCGCACGATCCATTTCACCACTCAGATTCATCGTAACTCCATCCATGGGTGTGTTTTGCAGCTGTGCAAACACCCTTGGTTTTTCGGTTAGGTTGTGGTTCAGGCATTGTAGGAAGCCAGAAAGTGGGTCATTTCAGTAACTCGGAAGAGAAAGCAATCGGTCTCTGCACAATGACTGAAAACCACACCTAGATATGAGCAAGTATGAAACTGACCCGTCCCCGCCGTTGGGGATCCCCCCGATTTGTGCTGTCAGACTTCTCCCCAAAGTCCGTAAGTCTTTTAACCCACCTTTTCCCAAAGAGAGGCATGTTGGCTTGGAGCGCCGTCTTCCATGCCCTGCCTTTGCGGAGCGTTCTCCCTTCCTTACGCAACCCCGCTGCAGGAGCTCACTGATCTAAATGCCACAACTGGGGGCCAAAACTGAAAAGCCAGAACTCCCAATTTTGCCTTCCCAGATTTCTCCGACAAGCCTCCCGAAGATACGGGGCCACCGATGCAAGCCAATGCGTGATTTCGAAGCCAAATGCCCGTGTGCGCTACAGGTCGCGTACGAGACACTGGGAACCAGCAAGCATCGGCATCTGTCTGCCGCGACAGCTGTGTTCTCGCGGCGGCTCCCACGGCTGCGTCTTTGCTGCAACCCTCCCGGTTATTTTCCCCTGCAAGGGCTTCCTTTTTATCCCGTTCTCTCCTTATTTCCCACGCTGCGGACACGCTGATAGTCTCCCAGGGTCGGCCAGACAGATGGACCTCTGAGCACAGATTCCTCCCTGCCCACACGAGCACCGTCAGGATCGGCACAGCCTTTCGGCCCTGCGGCCAATGACTTGGGACTCCTCCGTGCCAGGCACGCTGGGCACGATTATTTCACCGTACTCACCTCTGCTTGCAGTTTTGTTCCCGGGTTAGCTCTTTCGATATCCGTGTCGACATGACGGGGTTTTGTTTCCCTGCAGGAACTGCTCAGGCACTCCTGAATATTTTGGCAGGGAAACACAAATTCCTACATCATACTTTGCACGAAGACTCCTCTTTTCCTTTAACTGAGCTGATGAAATGCAATGAAGGGGAATCTCTCTTCGGGTATTTTCTCAGCCTGTCCTACAAAATACATACTACAGGAGATCCCCTGGAGATGAGATGCTTTGATTGGATCTCTCTTTTCTGCCCGTTTCACTTCCTGAACGGGAACCATCTTTTCCTTTTTCCTTTTCCTGGAGGGTTCCTGACCAAACAGCAGAATAAATGCAGACAAATAAAGCCAGTCAGAACCGTCTGTACTTAAGGGGGGGGAAAAGCAGCTTTCTTGCAAAACGCCGAGAAGGTAATTGCAATATAAATGGCAAACAAAGGCAGAGCTCGCATCTTAGGTAAAGGCTAAAAAATTCAGATCACAGCGAAAGCAAAACCGTTACTCGGTTTCTTGCTGAGGGTATTGTGGGAACCTTGCTGACTGTGGCTTATTCAAAGAACCCTGAGTTTGTATGTTATATCCAGCCAAACCATGGCTTGGCATAATACACAAACCCGATCACCCTCTCAAGTATGGATATCCTGGGCCAGTGAGCAGAGCTTTCCTCATGCATGTAAATATATACCGGTTGCCAAGCATCTGAATTTTGATCACCTGATCACGGGAATGCTAGAACGGTTGTAAGTGTGAGGACAGGTCGTAAGTCATGTTTTTAGTGCCATTGTAACTTTGAGCAGTCACTAAACGAATGGTTGTTACTTGAAGACTACCGGTAATGAGAGGGGAAATGTATGGTTAGCCCAGCAGTGTCTCTTTCTGGTCAGGGATATCTGGGGGGGGGTCAAAAAAGTCAAGGTGGTAGCCAGGATTGTGCAATCCGACCCCTCCCACCATGCAAAAACGGGGCAGGGATTTGATGACATGGCCCCAGCTGCCCTCTTGATTCTGTGACACCCCCACTTCTCAAAGCCCAGTTTCTGAGTGTTAGACAACCATGTATATTCGGTAGGTTTATAACCCCAGCAAGAACAAGGACATTATAATTGAAGTATGTTCCAGAGGAAACTGAGGACAAGAAAAACCTGGAAAATAGGAGGAAAAATAACTTTCTCTGATGTTGTTTCTGGTGCATGGAATTGCAGGTTTGGCAGCAGAAATCATCACCATCTCCATGTGGGAAAATCCTTCATGTTTTTGGAAGAACGGGCTTGGAAAGCACAGGAGTGAACAATTTAGGCTGAGTTTAAAGGTGGTTTCCCCCCTCCTGCCTCCCTTGGTCAGTCGATAATTCTCTCTGGAAACCAAACAAGGCTGTTCTTTTTGGCTTTTCTGCAAGCAAGAAGCATTTAAAACAAAGCAAAACAAAACAAAACATCAGCACCGAGCAAAAGAGCGAACTGGGTTTGTTTCACTGCTGTGGCTTTAATACCCAACAGACTCATTCACGATATGGGCAAAAAATGTTATTATTTTTAACCCTCTTGGAGAGGAACGTGTCTATTTGGGGGAAAGGCCCCTCCAGGTTTTCCCCACCACCATTTGTTTGCTGGAAGTTTGGCTGAACCTGGGCTAAGGTTGCTCTCAGCACAATCAGTGGAATTTAATTAAAAATAAAGGTCATCCCAGCCTGGCAGAGAAGTCTCAATGCTGGATTTGGAAGTTTTGAATTATCTCGTGCCTAGATCGGTTCACAAGGCTTTGCGTTTACTGAACAAGCTTGGCCCCCCCTTCCTGATAACCCCACGTGGGCTTTTCAAGATTTCTACACTGGCAAGGCTACAGGTTGCATTTTTGCCTAAAATTTCAGGGGGGTTTTGGAGCTCTGCTTAGCCAAACGAACAGGAATCAGGAATAAACTTCCATAAAGGAAACTGGGTTTATGCAATCATGGTAGACTAGGCTAACATGGCATATGGCTCTCAAGTGAGCAAGCTGCATGAATGTCATTTCATCCATAATATGGTTTCCTTGCTGGAGCATTGGCTGTCACGTTGTGTTTTGTTGATCTGAGTTTACATGGCGCATGAATCCATCCTGCTTATGCACTGGGGTTGGTCGGCTCGTGTGGGCCACATCCCGAAGACAACGTCGTTTAGCAAATCGTTGCGTCGTAGATTCAAGAGCCAACCCTTTGCAGAACAGCCATTGCTAATCTTCACTGCTTTCCCGTGACCCAAATAGTAGAACCGCCATGTTTCAAGGTGTCCTCATCCCATTAGCTCATATCAAGATGATTTTGCCCATTAAAGATTCCAAGATCTTCCGTGCACTTTAAACCTTGTGGAGCAATGGCAAGACAAAGTCCTTCCTCACCTTGGTTTCTGGCCAAGGCTATCAGGCATGGTTTAGCCTTAACCATGATTAAGGCATTCAGTCAAGGAACCTCAGGCAAGCCAGACACTGTAGCTAACTTTGGTTGATTAGTCTCTTTTCTTGGCATCCTAGGACCTTTGGTTCGGGCCGGCAATTCTCATCCTTGCCCCAGGGCACAGCAGAAGCCCATTGTGGTTCATCCAAGATCAGATCCATGTGATAGACTGGCAAAAAGTGACCCCATTCCCTGGTTCAGTTCTCTTCCTGAAGACCATCTGTGATTGGTTTGGATGTGACGATCAAACAAGGATCTTTGCAGCACCCTTCTGGGTTTTCTTTCAATGTTTAATCATAAAATGATGGTTGGTGCAAGTTCTGGTGTCCTAGTAGATCGTTGTGGATTCGTTCTTAACCACGTGGGTCAACAAGAAAACTCAGTTTATTCCCATCAGTAGCTCCTCCAGGTTGAGATGACAAGCATCTGTTTGATCTGGTATGAAATCCAGAACAATAGTTTAAGATTAACATGCCAAATTAAACCTTCCCCGATACAATCCACTCTGGCAATCACATTCTTAGTCTGATTTAACCAGGAATGATGGCATCTTCAGTTTTAGGATATCTGGAAAGCAAGATGGGGCAGGCAATGCTAAACAATTGTGTGATGTACTCCATGGAAGAGTGTGCAGACGGTCCATGGTTAATGAACCAGGGTTTGAGGGTGAGCATGTTGGATGGGCCCAGCTCTTCTTAAACAAGCCAGGGCTTAGCACAATGTACACACTTTTTTTTATAGGGGTGATCTAAGTGACAGACAGTTTGGAAACTGAAAGCTCTTGAAGATTTCACTGTTCCAGCGCTGATTTAATCCAAATAGGTACCTGAACAGGTATATTGAATATTGCTCTTAAGAATACCTACTGCATTTGCAAAGAATAAATCGGGGATGGTTTCTATGTGTATGCGGGTCCCTGTATAACCAGTAACAAACTGGTTATAACACTGGCCCTGAATGTAGAGCATTGCTGGTTTAAAGCCCAGCAGAGTTTTTGAATGCCATCTGAATTCCTTTGGGATTTGGCTGAGTATCAAACATCCATCCATCCATCATCCATCCATCCATCCATTCACCCACCCACCCATCCGTCCGTCCGTCCGTCCATCCATCCATCCATCCATCCATTCACCCACCCACCCATCCGTCCGTCCGTCCGTCCATCCATCCATCCATCCATTCACCCACCCATCCATCCATCCATCCAAAACTTCCATTCTTTTTTGCTGAGATTTCTCCCAGTTCAGTTTGGGAACCGAATGTTAGGTGGGGACACTGCATGAATAAGATCATGTTTAGGGCTTATTGTTTACTCCTTCCTCCCCCGCCCTTTAAAATGCTGCAATTGATATCTTTAGAGAAAACAAGCTGCTCGGTCTTAAAACAGCTGCTAATGAATAAACTCTCTTTCTGTTCGGGATTGTAATTGTTTTAAGCGGCCACCGCTGGAAACAGTTTAACAGATAGGAAAGAACAATCAATATTTTCTTTTTTTCAAAAAAAACCCAAACGCATCTGTCGATCTTTTTTTTTTTTTCACTGTTACGGGTTTTTGTGCCTCGGTAAGTTCATCGGACACCGCCCGGGGTACAATCTGAGAGAGATGGGCGGTTCGAAACGTGATGAATAAAATCCATAAATATAAACTGGAAAAAATAAAATTACATCTGGAGACAGGCATCTTCCCTCATTTGCTCAGGTGTAGTTCCGGGTGCTGTGCAGGTAGACGACTCCTGCCGACGGAGGCTTGAACTACCTACCGCAGAGGGAAAAGGTCTCCCCTGCCAGTCGTGGCCGACTCTAGGGGGGCAGTGCTCATCACCGTTTCATAGCAGAAAAGCCAATGTCGTCCAAAGATGCTTCCTGGGTCACGTGGCCAGCATGACTATACGCCAAGGTGCACGGAGCGCTGTTACCTTCCCACCAAAGGAAGAAAAGTCCCTATTTCTCGACTCGCGTTTGCATGCTTCAAACCGCTAAGGCTCTTACACAGCGGCGCTTGGGTCTCGAACTTGGGCTGCCGACCCGCTGGCCGACAAGCCCAGCGTCTTAACCCCTCGGCCACCCCGTCCCCGAGTAGTTCTTCGGTAGGGAAGGGTCTCCGAGGCCTCTTTTCCCAGGCTGGAGCGCACAGCGAGGCTTGGCTGGCTCTGCCCCGATGCTCTCCCTTTCCGTAACTCTCCGGCCTGCCCAGGTGCTCCTCTTCTCTTCTGTCCTTGAATAATGTTGCTCTTAAGAAGTCGCCCAGGGAGGCCGGTATCAAACATTCACGCAGCCCACGTTGTGTGGGAAAGTTATAAACACCGTGGATGGATTATTCCTCTCTATTTTGATCTGGGTTGGAGGATAATCTGACACATCCCAGAGCTAGCGAGGAAGAGGCAACCCACTGTTATCCATGGGACTTGCCTGGACAATGGCTCAGCATCATCTCAGCTTAACTGTAGGTGGAAGTGTCAGATCACGGACTGGTTTCCGAGCCAGCCAATTTCCAGATGTGTGGCCTTGGACCCCTAGAACACCACACCTGCCGGGGCCACCGCAGAGAATTCCCAGGCATCTGGAAATTATATGATTAGGAAGCATCGGAATCCTGCGTTTTGAAAATGCAGGTAGTCCTCGGCTTGCGACCACAATTGGGACCAGTATGTCTGTTGCTTAGCAAGGTGGTCATTAAGTAAGTTGTGCCCAATGTTATGGCCCTTTTTCGCAGCGGTGGTGAAGCGAATCCCTGCAATGGTTCACCACGCAGTGGTTAAGTGAGCCCGGCTTCCCTTATTGGGAAGTTTGCTTGTGGGCAGCGGGTTAGGAAGGTCACGAATGGCGAACCCATGAACGTGGGACATGATCTGATGTCAAGTGCCCATCCATGAGTTAGTTTCTAGTTCCGTGCTCCAGGCAGACCCAGGATACTGGGTTAAATTTGGAACAGCATGAGGGGAACCCAGCACAGCTTCACTTGTTATATTCACAGAATACATCTAACCCGGTGACTCGATCAATCCGTCTTCTGGGCTGGGACTTGAGATGGAGCCGTGAGCGAGTTCCCCAGAGGGATTTTGCTGATTTACTAAACAGGCCGGCTGGGCTAGCGTTAACCGAGCTTCGCCTCTTGTACAAAGGTGACGACTAGGTCATGCGCAGTCAGCACTCTGTACAAAACGAACCGTGAAAAACAGAGAAAGTTCCCCACCTAATTAGCTTTCCTTCAAGACCCTTAAGAAGCACCTCCGGTCTTTTTCATCGTTGTCATTGGCAGGACTTTGGATCCCTAAAAAGGTTTCCATCACCAAACTAGCTGGTATCCCTGCAAATTCCAAGCTCAACAAATAATCTAGGGTG